>RCUC01140105.1:0-90140 GCA_003697995.1 Taxidea taxus jeffersonii | reverse complement strand
AAAAAAAAAAAAAAAAAAAAAAAAGGCCAAGGCCAACCAGTCACTGATTTCACAATGAGGATCATCAGCACCTATGTGGGATTTATGGGGAACGGAACAGCTAACATGCAGTGGGCGAGATTTGACATTTTGCTTCACAGGAGCAATTTGTCACTGGTGACAGGAGGTGCATACCCTCATGCCTTGTCTGAATCAAGATTACAGCATCCTATGAAACATGGAATCCAAATAATAAAATAGAATTCAATGCCATGTTTTGCATCAACAAGAATCATTCATAAATGGCAACAGATTGTCTAACCAATCAGGGAAAAAAACAACCGTACACAAAAAGTAAGTCCACATTTGCTTATGGACTAGTGATTGTGAAGAGTACAGCTGCACATACTTGAAAACTAATGGCCCCTGGACTTCCCCATAAATAACTATTGACTAAAAACCAATTGGCCAGGGACAGAAAAAGCATTAACCCCTTGGTCATTTGGCCCTCCGCAACAAGACAACTAGTCCCCTCACAAAGTAATTAAAAGGTAACAAGTAGGACAGATTAGAGAAGGTGCCAAATGGGCTTTAATGACTTTGGAGGAAAAATTGTCGTATTTGGTAATAACATTTGCAGAAATGCAAAAAAAGGAAGACCATCTGGGTGTATCACAACCCCAAAGAGTTTGGCAACTGCATTTTGGAAACATGGCAATAATATCTTGACTTGCATTGGGCTATCAACCTTTCCAAAGACTAAAATAATTTCTTTCTTTTTTTTTTTTTTTCTAATCTCAGCCAAGAGAGAAAGAGAGCAAAAGGCTGTGACACAGCCCTGAAAGTCAGGGATTTGGTGGTCATAAATATTTGCATTTTTGTTTCTCAATTTTCCATGGATTTGGCATTTGCTGTAAAATGAGATCTACTCACCAAATAAAGTTTGCTGTTGAGTTTTATGCAATCCTTACAAGAAATGTTTTCATCCATATAATTCATTTAATGACTCAATATAGTCATCTAATTGAAATAACAAAGAGGAATGTTTTAACTATTACATGATTGTGTAAGGTATAGGGACCAAAATGCTTGGCTTCAAGTCATTATCTAACTTCCTGTAGACTCTGTTTCCATCTCTTTAAATTGTCAATGACTGTGTTCATCTTTAAGACTGTTTGAGTAATTAATAATCAATGCACCAAGGCATATCAATTCTGCTTTATTCCTGCACAGCCCTACCTCAGGATTTCCCATGCTGAATGAACTCCACAATCTCCTTTTCTGAAGCTCATCTACCTTGGAGCAGTGGATCACCTCTGGAGAAAATTAGGCAACACCTCCTTTCTCACCCCCTTTCACTTTCCTAAGCAATTGTCATCAACCTTCACCCCTCTCTTTAAAACAAAACCCCAATCACTTTCTAGTGACCTCACTTCCTATAAGTGTGCTCCACTTGCCTCACCTACACACACATCACTTTTTAACCCACCAAATCATATTCCCTGCAAGGTCAGAGGACAAAGCATGTTCCTCTGTTTGAAGTTCACTCCCAAATAATGGTTAGGATCCACCCCACTCACATCACAAACTGATTTTGCTACATCAATTTCCACAATCTTTTGTCTTGTCTTCTATTGACTTGTTCTTCTTAACCTATAAACTCAAATCATTCTCATCTAACTAAACCCTTCTTTTACATCCCATTTCCCTTTAACCACCACCTTATCACCTTTTTCATGGATTCTTCTTTTCAGCCCAACCTCACAGGTAACTTTCACAGCCTGTTATTCTAAAAGTAAAAATTAGATTTTAAAATGCAGACGATGAAACATTTTCCCTTAAATTTGCATTTTTATCATTTGCTTAGAGATGTTGCCCTATGTTTTTGATACATCTATCACTAAAGAGCTGAAAATATTCTAGAAGGAAAAACACAATATTCAACACATTTGATTGATCAATTTCAAAGTCCTTAGCATGACTAAACTGTCAGAATGACAGAAATTCAGAGTTGGAAGGAATCTTTAGTATATTCCTCCTATTTTTACCTAGATGGGAAATGAGACTAAGCACTTACAGTCATACAGCAAGTTAAGAGCAGAGCTGTAACTTGACTTAGGATTCCCTGACTCTGTGCTGTTTCAGTGCTGTTTCCCCTACAAATCGAATGCTGTTCTCTAAATATTCCTCCTCACATATAATTCTTATTCAAATGTTAGTAAACCCAATATAACATTGAGTACAACCATAAGAGGAGGCCAATTTGAAATACAATACTGCATTTAAATTAAAATGTTTTCCACTCTTTAATCCTATGAAAATTATATGGACATCTCTGCTCCATGGAAGCTTACTACTTTTCATAGACAAAGACAAAACAAAGATTAGAGAAATAAATGTCCATACCTGGGATTTGAAATGGCATATTTAAATATAGAATTATAGTTTCAAAGATGAAAGGAACCATATAGATCGTCTGACCCAACTTCCTATTGTTTGTCTGCTCATTCTAAAACCTGAGTCTCAAGAAGAAAAAGATCACACACCAAATGAGTCTGTGTTGATTCCAGTGTACACCTTCAACCAAGCCAGAACTCTATGTTAACTGTCAATCTCTTCTAGGTTGTTCAGCCACTAGGAGGGAGGAATAAATTGCCTGCAGAGTTGTACAAAGATCCTAACAAGTTCGTTGCAACAGTGGTTAATTAAATGTGCCCAGTGTCAAAGAGCTGATTTTTCATTATAAGGAATCATTTTCTTCAAGGAGAGGCATAGTAATTCAGTAAATTGTGGAGTTTGGTTTTACTTAACATCATCTGATCTATATCTGGACATGATATTTCCTTTCTAAAATATGAAAGCCATTGAAGGAATGGAGGCAACTGATAACTTTTACCAAAGGGGAAAAAAGTTATTACTAACTTCCCACATGATCCATGGTTCTACAGTGTGGCACAGCCTGAGAAGCTGAACTATAATTAGGTCCTTCTAGTAATTAAATCCCTTTGACAAGGTAGAAGACAGAACCATGTGGCACTGAATTCTAGAATAACATAAGTCACATTAGAGAAATTTCCCAATCTATTTACCCTTACAAAGTTTTGACTAAGTGATGTTAAGAAATGTTGAAGTCTCAAAGGAGCCAAACCCTACACAATATTTAGGTAATAAAGTGTCAAAGTTCTTTGATATGGGGGGCCCCCACCATTAAACAACCTCCCATTCCTTGTGAAGGTATGTGGTGCAGTTTGAATCAACAACTAAAATTTTGGCTTGGGTAGTCCCTTTGGTCATTATACCTGAGGGTACTTACAAAAATGTGGATTTCTCTCCACACTATCCCAAAGTCAAGACACACAACACACACAAAAAGAGCTCTCCCAGCCCAGAATTAACAATGTTCAGTCAGTGCTCTTTACTTAAAGGAAGAAAACAATTAAGTGAAACCTTGAAGTAATCTCATTCTGCCTGTTTAGCCTCTTCATCCCTCAATGTGTGGTTAGCAAGTGTGGCAATCAGGGCTAAGGCCTGCTATCATTCGGCCTTAATTAAAAAAGACACAAGCAGTGGAGCTGTGAATTAGAAATGTAGCTACGCACTACCCCTGATTAATTTGAGGCTCATGTTGGATTAATAACTCCAAACAAAGAACAAAAGGAAATTGTTATGCGAATTGCAGCCCTCCCAGGCCAGACAAAGGTCAAATCACAGGATTTCAATTTCATCCGGAGTCGCTTAATCAAATCCCTCAGAAGGAAGACCATATGTAGTTCTGAAAGCTACCCATTGTAGTCCTCTTGTCGCTGGACCTGAGGGACGGCACAGTCATCCTCTCAAACTATTCTCAATCGCTTCTCTTCTTTCCCCTTTAATATGACAAAAACTTTATTATTACCAGTGATTAAAGAAGACGAGGTCTGCCCTGCAGAAAACATCTCAACAACTGCTGGCTTAGGGAGGAAGCTGGACACTTGGCACCAAGCCTACAGAGCCTGCTCCCTTTCCTGAGAAAGGTTTTCACCAGCATCAACAGAGTCATAACCACCAGAAGCGTGTGACATCACTGGCACAGCTCTGGGAGGGTGGTGGTGAGACAATACATTTATCAAGAGAGGATGAGGAAAGGAGACAATGTCTGCCTATTAAACAAAAGGCAAGAGAATGAGAGGTATGGCCCCTGAGATTTCAGAGGGTATCAGAAGACAGAGCACTCTCCTATGGCTAGCTCAGGAGCTCTCTGTGAGATGAGGAGAGGGGGTCTGCAGGCCTCAGGAAACCTGAGAGACACAGCCAAGCACCCCCCAGCCCTTCCTCAGCAGCTCTAAAGTTCATCCACATTTGGGGTTTCCTTCTCTTAGAGATTGCACAAAGGATGGGTGTAGGCTGAGAATAATAGGCTCTCATTAGCAAGACAGGCTTAAGTGGTTTGAAGACTTACTGACTATGCTGCAGCCTTATCACTTTCCACCGTGGCAACACCGAAGAGCTACTAACGGTAACCTCTCAGGACCATTACAACATTGGCCTGTATAATCAAGGCCCAGGGCTCCTCAAATGAAATTCTAGCAAATTGAGTAGTTTTTCTAAATGACAGAAGTATGATCTTTGGGGGATTTTAATAAGAATCCCAAGGTAGCCCTTTGGCCTACCAGAGTCAGCACCAGAATCTTATGGCAATGATGGCAAATAGAATTCTGATGTGGGTGATCCCCTGGAATGCTTAATAGACACTTCTTTCCTAAGTGTGAACTTGGTAGAAAGAGTAAAGACAGAAACAGAGTCTCTATTGTCTGAAACAGTGTGACAAGGGGATTGGTCTGAAAAGAGCATGGGCCTAGAACTCAGGTAGCAAGGCAGAGGGCAGTGTGAGCTGATTTTGGAGAGGCAGGTGGACCCTGGACCATAAAAAGAAACCTCTTAGCCCTGTTAAGGATTCTGGAGTCATCCTAAAAACATTAGGAAACCTCTGAAATTCTGTAAGAGGAGGTGATTAAGATTCAATGAGAGTTGTGTAGCCATTGTAATTTGCTTACCATTCTACAAGATCTCTTTAGCCATTCACTGTTGTCCCTTCCCAGCACCTAGCACAAAACTTGGCACAGTAGAGTGAGATCTCCTTCTAAAGGATTGGCAGGGCTCATTCTATTGCTACCATTGCTCCACAGGTGCCCCCTACTAAGCTGTGAGCCTTGTTGAGCTTCTGTTTATTTGTTGTTTGTTTGGGGGATCTGCCTGTCTGCAGAGCCTGGAAAGGATGCTCTTCTCAGAAAGATGGGAACCACTTATTGATGAAAGGTAATTTCAACTAAATTAAGTTCAAAAGCATTTTTAGCTTCATTTTAAAAATTTTAATCCACTATCGTTGGCATACAGTGTTATATTAAGTTTCAGGTATATAAGGCAGTGATTCAACAAGTCTATACAATACTTGGTGCACATCATGGTAAAGTGTACTCTTAATCTCCTTCACCTATTTCACCCACACCGCCACCCACCTCCCCTCTGGTAATCATTTATTGTCTATAATTAGAGTCTGTTTTTTTAGTTTGTCTCTTTTTTCCTTTTTTTCATTTGTTCTATTTCTTAAACTCCACATATGAGTGAAATCATATTGTATTTGTCTTTCCCTGATTTATTTAACTTAGTATTACACTCTCTAGCTCCATCCATGGTGTTGCAAATAGCAAGATTTCATTTTCAATGGCTGAGTAATATTCCATTTTATGTATATGTGTGTATATATATGTAGGTATATAATATATACATATCCATAATGTATATACTCCATGTATGCATGTATGTGTGCATGTGTATATATATATGTGTATATATATATATAAGATGTGGGATATATATGTGTGTATATATACACACATAAATATATATGTACACAGTATACATATCTATGCCTAGATATGTATATGTGTGCATATGTGTATATGTATATGTACATATACACACATATACATATCTAGGCATAGCTATGTATATGTATATATACGTGTATGTGTGTACATATATGTGTATGTGTGTATACACACACACACATGCACACACATCATGTGTCATATATGCCCCACAACTTTTTTATCCATTCATCTGTCACTGGACACTTGGACTTCTTCCATAATTTGGCTATTGTAAATAATCAATAAACACAGAGGTTTATATATCTTTTTGATTGATATATATATATTATGTTTTCAAAAGCATTTTAATATACTGTTTGTTCAATATCATTGAATGAATGAATGGCTTTTCTCTTAGCTGCACCATTGGAAGATAGCAGTGCCCTCAACAAAACTTCTGATCGTGAGTAAAGAAATGGCATGCATACCTCCTTGATATTTATTGCTATTGTTTGGGTTGGATGACTTCTGAAGGGAAAATTATGATTTCTACTTCTGAGATATTCAAAGGTGTAATGTCATCACTTTTGGCAAATTAACCCCCATATATGAAACCTAAAGTTTTATATTCCGATTTAATGGGTATCAAAAAAGTTGTAAATGTATCCGAGTTACAATTCCCAGGGAGCCCTCACGCAAGCTATGTTCCTTATGTGACACGTAACTATCACATAATAAGTACATTCAGGAAGCATATTCAGATGTTTGTTACACATGATAGAACAGCTGCATCAAGAGCTTTTTAAGGATTATTCAAGTTTCTCTTAAAGCCACTTCATTTCCTTTCCAAAAAGCACTATTACTTGATCTGCATAGTTAAGACAAACCTCAGAAATTGGATGAATGTTAAAATTTTCATATTAGTCTGAAACTCAGAGAAGCTGTCCAAATCCTAGATATAAAATGTACCATTATCTTGTAGACATGTTAAGTCTATGGTGTCTGATTTGAAGAAATAAATTTTATCTCACCACAGAACATGTTGACTGCTTCAGATAGTTTCTAAACATTACTTCAAATTATACCCACCAAAATAAGCATCCAAATTAATTGCTAAACTTGATTTCTCCTTTTACTGAATTTTGATACTGCCATACATAGTGCTAAATTTGGGGTCATTTAAATATTTATCCTTAGAGTAGACATGGAAGAATCATAAAAATGACTCTCACTAATTGAGCAAGTAAATGTGTCACATATATATATATGTGTATATGTATACACATATATATATATGTGTATATGTATACACATATATACATATTATATATATGCACATATATAATATATATAATATGTATAATATAATGTATATTATATAATACATATTATATATATGTATATATATTATTTTTTAACTGGAGTCTTTATAAAAGCCATGAGGTGCCTATATCCATTTGTTAACTCGTTCAATATTTATTGAGTGCTTGCTAAGTGTCAAGTACTGGGAATACAGCATCAACTAAAACAGTCTTAATCCTGGCCCTCAGGGTACTTTATCTTTATCATGTGTAAGGAACATATGACTTAATGGTAGACCCATGCTTCCGAAATTCAGAGTGTTATTAGGTTTTTACCACTCTGGTATGCTTTTCTTAAAATATTATGACTTTAGTAAGCATTTAGTCTACATTTTAGACATTTCTAAATATGTATAATAATTTTCAAGCCTTAATTCCAAATTATCATACTCACAGATGCTGCCAAGGTAACAAGTGGAAGGGGTCGATAATTGTTAGGGTTGGACAGAATATATAAAAAAGAACTATGACCTTTAAATCCATAACATACCTAATCTGTAACTCTGAGTATTCAGAATTTTATTTGACCTAATTATGAAAAGATTATAAAACCTGAGTTTAAGCACTTAAGATTTTTCACTGAGCAAAGCAGAGTAAGATTGGTAATCTACACTAAATTTATCCCATAGGAAATTCCAGAAATGGTTTCTCTTAACATGATAATCTCTATGTATATAAAAACCATGATTATTAAAAAAGAAGATAAAGTATCACCTGCAATATATAATTAAACATTTATCAAAATCCTTCCATTTACTAAACTTTAAATGTTTAGTTACCTAAAAATTCTTTATTAAAATCATTCTATTTACTAAATTTTAAATGTGCAGCTACTTTAAAAAATTCTTTAATAATTATGTAAAGACATGTGTGGAAAATACTCTTAAAATATTAACTATCCACTTTTTGAGGTATAAAATGGAAAAGAGAAAGAAAAGGTAAAAAAAATGAAAGCTAACAAAATAGAAAGCTCTTAAATAGTGGGGATCTGAGCAAAGTCGTAGAGGACAGGCATTCATATTTAAAGATAACACTAGAGTGAGAAATGGAAAGATAGGAACATACAGATTGCTATCCAAAAAGCGTGACAGCCAGGAATCTGAGACCAGGGTAATCCCAGCGTGTGTCTAAAGGAAAGAAACATTTTTCTAAACTCATACAAAAGGTCTGAAGGTTACATAAACAAGGAAAAGAATCTAGTCTAGAGAGAAAGAATTGAAAGTTACCAGTTCAACTATAGTTCTCCTGCCTAAACATCTCCATTTCTACTTTTTAACATAATAAATTTGCCAGCAGTTTTCCCAAGGAAAATATTATGTTAGGTATAAAGAACAGTGACTCTCTGTCTGGTCCTTCAATAGTCATAGAAGGATGAGTTTACTTCTTCCTATGGAGAGATTCTCTGCCCCTATCTAGTGATATCTAATGCTTATTACAGGGAAGAGTAAAATATTCCTGTCAAATCCTCAAGCCAGCTGACAGCTGACAAACAAATAGGTATTGATAAAACACTAATAAAACTTACGAAGTTATTCACAAAGTAAAATACCATACATTTAAAAAAAAATCAATGGCTACAATAAGTGAATAAAAGTAAGGGAATAAATAATAATACTCATTTGTGGCTACTGCTTTTCTTCTCAAATGAATCAGAAAATTGTGCTAGCTCTCACTAATGTAAAGAATATTAAGATTAGCAAAAACAGAATAATAAACCTAGGAACTCTATATACTTAACAGTTAGCTCCTGAAGACCAGATTTACTTTCTAATCCACATTTCTATAATAATTGGATTACTGTATTTAAATAAAATCTTAGAATCTGAACATACCCAACATGGCTTAACCTCATTTTGAAAGGCCAGATGCAACACAGCTACACTCTTAAGTAGTTGGAAGAAAGCAAAATATCTCACAATATTTAGGGTAAACATAGTAAAAAAAGAAGCAAAGAAAAACTAAATTTGGCATTGGCAGTTTGGCTCTTTTGCTTCCTAAAGGAAATGATTTTGACAGAGTAACCATGGGAGTAAAGATTTCAGTGATACTCACTTATTTCCTGGACTGCAAAAGACAACATAATCTTAACATGTAAAGAGCTTATTCTCTCTGCTTTAGATGCTCCGCATATAAAAGATTTCTTATCTCAAAAGACAGAAGTTTATGGCATAATATACAGAGAAGTTGAATCGCTATGTTGTACACCTGAAACAAATGTAACAGGTGGGTCAACTATAGTAAAATTTAAGAGGAAAAGAAAATCAAAGGGAAAGAGAAATCTGAAAAAAAAATTTTTTTTAAACCATTGATTGTAATTAGTGGCTGGAAAAAATCCCATGACTACATTGATAGAACTGATAAGGCTGATATATAGAGGAGCTGTTAACTCTGGCTATGGATGTGATATTGTGTGCAAAGATTTCTGTAAAGTTCTCCACTGCACATCTGCCACAGAGTTAATGTAATCTCATCCACTCAGGAGAAGAGGAAGCCACCAGGGGAATAGTGTATCACCATCACAAATTCACACCAGACTCTAAGGGCTTTGCAGTAATTGTGAATATAAAACCCCAGGCCACAGCAGCAGTGAAGCATTTAAGAAAGATTTAGACATAGATAAACCTTTAAAAGTTAATTTGAAAGCCAAGCGAACTCACAAAAATTCATATCATATGGATAGAGTTACAGTGTCATTGCTTAACATGAATTCTTCACAGCAAAACATGTCAAGATATCCTCTACTTCATCATTCAGTTCTTTTGAATCTACTAAATCTCTTCATTCACATTAATAAAACTAGCAGACACTGATTCACATGTCCCTTCTCTTGCTTAAGTCCATGACACATCTGTCTCTACTAAATACTCCTATTTCCTCAAAGTACCTTCTCCCTCAGCTTCTGAGATTCCAGCCAACGCCAACAGACTCTTAAAAGTTGAAATTCTTCATGATGGACACTAGGCAGTTATTTACTCCCATGACTCCAAGCACCATCATTATGAAAACAGTCACTCAAATCTTCTCTTGACTTCTGACCACCTTATTCTATTGCTTTCTGCATCTTCATCTGAATATCTTGCAGTTACCGAAAATTCAGCATGTTTAAAATTAAATTCTTATCTACTCAATGTTTTTTTTTTTTTTAAGATTTTATTTATTTATTTGACAGAGAGAGATCGCAAGTAGAGAGGCAGGCAGAGAGAGAGGGGAAAGCAGGCCCCCCGCCGAGCAGAGAGCCCAATGCGGGACTCGATCCCAGGACCCTGAGACCATGACCTGAGCTGAAGGCAGAGGCTTAACCCACTGAGCCACCCAGGCGCCCACCACATAGTATTTTTTAAGACCAGAATGAAAAGTCATAAGGAAGGCAGTGTGAATGTCAGTCTGGGACATGTACAGAGACCGTTCTAAGTAAGCCCCTTGTTCATGCGCCCACTTTCCTGCTCTCACGTCCCCCAATATTAAAACTTGGCTCTGCTTTTAACTTTAGGTTACCATGATCTCTCCCTGGACCACTAAGGCAAGCTACTGATCCTATCTCCCTACCTCCAATCGTGTTTCCCCCAGTACATCATTCACCTCACATTTAACACATCTCTAAATAATGCAGATTGAATCACATCATGCATTTCCATTGCCACCACAATTCTAAGAAAAGTCCAGCATTTTTAGCAAGCTTCTAGGGCCCTTCCCAATCTAGTTCCTGCTGACTATGTGCTCAATATTCTCTCTGCTATCCCAAATTTCTCGCCTGCCAGTTCCCTAATTTCATCATGCTTTCACTTCTAGGCCTTAAAAACTGCCATTGCATGGCTTCCAGGTTTTGGGGGGGGGAGGGTAGGATGGGGTTCTCTGGAGGTCTTGATTATGATGTTTTCCTCCTCTGCACCTTATGTAGTCAAAACCTTTGTGGTGATCAACACTTTCACACTAACATACTTTCTTTTTTGCATTTCTTTTTTTTAATTTTTTTAAAATTTTTATTTAAACATATAATGTAACCCCACCACCCTTTCCCAACCCCCCTCCCCCCCACCCCACTCAGTTTGTTTTATGACATTAAGAGGCTCTTTTGCACACTAACATACTTTTTAAATGACTCTATTCTCTTCTAGTCTGTAAGATCCCTGGGGGCAGGAGATCAGAATTGTCCTATTCAGTGCAAAACACCTCACACTTAGCACAGTGCCTATCACACAGCAGGGACTTACTAAAGATTGTTGGATAAATGGAGTTGGCAGTTTCTTTATAATTTAGATTAATAGGAGCCACGGATAAGAGTTTTAAAGTGGTAATATATTAAGTAGCTGAAATGAAGGTTCATTTAAAGTTAAACTAAAATGTTAAACTAAAATTTGGACATTAGGAAAATATATGCTGATTGTCTCGCAGTGATATGTGGCATCTTCTCCTAACCTCTTGAATTTATATGCTGCTATGCCAGTACGATACACAGACTAATTTAAAAATCAAATAACAGACTCTAAGAAGTTGTAACAATCCCTGGATTAGGATAGGATGATAACTAAGGGATCTGCTATATTAAATCATGACAATAAAAGTAAAATCCCTCCATCTTTGCCTGGATTACATTCAGAGCTCAAATCAGAGAGCACTAAATGAATAATAATGAATGTATGCCTCTGTGAATGATTGAAGATTGAATCACATTTTAACTAGACTGTATTTATAAGTCCCTTTGGATGACATAATTACAATTCAAACCATACACTAATTAGCAGCAAACATCTATTTAATATTATTTAGTGGGTTTAAAATACATTTTTTACGTGCTTCTGAAAACAAATAAGAGAAAGGACACTTTACCTCAACACAAGAAAGGAATTTTAAGGTCCCAAGTCAACAAATAAGTTGATGCTAGCTAGAAGCAAACCCAATCATATTTAAAAATAAATAGTCATATTATATTTTTCTGAGAAGTAATAATGACTAATATACTCATCTATAAGAGACACAGAGAGAAGACTTAAAATATACTTTTTCTCATACAATAACATTTTTTAAAAGATTTTATTTATTTATTTGAGAGAGAACACAAGCAGAAAGGAAGGGCAGAGGATGAGGGAAAAGCAGACCCCTCAGCTAAGCAGGGAGCCCAAGATGGGGCTTGATTGCAGAACCCTCAGCTCATGAGCTGAGCTGAAGGCAGCCGCTTAACAGACTGAGCCACCCAGGTGCCCCCAGTAACATTTTTTTTTTTTTTAAGATTTATTTATTTATTTATTTGACAGAGAGAGATCACAAGTAGGCAGAGAGGCAGGCAGAGAGAGAGGAGGAAGCAGGCTTCCCGCTGAGCAGAGAGCCAGATGCCGGGCTCGATCCCAGGACCCTGAGATCATGACCTGAGCCAAAGGCAGAGGCTTTAACCCACTGAGCCACCCAGGCACCCCCCCCCAGTAACATTTTTAATAGCAAATTTACATTGTTTTCTATTTCCTATATTGCTTAGCAACTGTTTACAATTACTTAAAAATTGAGATAATTCTTCATCCATTTTATACCACAGTTAAATGTACCTTAATGGGATAATTTACCAAGAGCCAAAACTTTCTCAACATTTTATTTTTAGATAGAATTCCATTTTGCCCCAGCTTTGCCTGTCCAGCAAATACTCTTTTCATTGGGCTGAGCTTCTAAATCCATTTATATTTTTTAAAAATGCTGACCACTGGAATGTCTGGGTGGCTCAGTTGGTTAGGCGACTGCCTTCAGCTCAGATCATGATCCTGGAGTCCCGGGATCGAGTCCCGCATCGGGCTCCCTGCTCGGCAGAGAGTCTGCTTCTCTCTGACCCTCCCACTTCTCATGCTCTCTCTCTCTCTCAAATAAATAAAATCTTTTTTAAAAAATTAAAAACTAAAATAAATAAAAAATAAAAATGTTAACCATCTTCTAATATTGTTTCCTTTAAGTTTCTATGCTTTTTAAAGTTCCTGAGTGATGAAGAAATTAGGAAGAAAGCCCTAGAAAATTCAAAATATAGTAGTTTGAAGATAAAATTATTACTTTTTTTTAAATAGGAGGACATCAACTTTTAATATTATATTTTTGGATAGCACTAATTAAAGAATTGAGAAATACTGATAGCTCCAGTTTATCATACTAATGAAGCACTTCATATGTGCTAGACTTGGTTCCAACTGCTTTATATATATATACTAATACATTAATTCTCATAACAACCTTGGGAGTTGGGTTTATGTTCACCCCTGTTTTACTGATGGGGTAAAGTTGCATGCTGGGTCACATGGTGAGGAACAGAAGAAGTGTGGATTTGAATGGAGCTGATCTGGTTCTAGAGTCCATGTTCTAAGTGGCTGTGTTGTGCCAACTCTGTGAAACACAAATAGAAGTAGTAAAAAAAATTTTTTTTTGCATAGTTCACTAACAAAAATAGTCTTTTCAGGTTTTGATGTTTTTCTGTATTCTAGTTTCTAACTTCCAAATTACTAGTCTTCATAAAAGTCATTTATAAAATATTGCTTTAGCACTCTGAATAGACTAGACCCAAATATTATGTAATAGATTAGACCTAAAAATATTAGGTAATGTCCCATTTTTTCACACCTTGAAGAATGAGAATCACTGGCACAAAGCATTCAAAAAAATTAAGAACCCAGAGTCACTCAGTATGGCTGGAGATTATGATTCGAAGAGAGCAGTATGGGCTGAGGCAGAGGACACTTTATAAAGAATTCTGAGGCCAGCTGTGACTTCCTGATTTTATCCATAGGTAATGATACCAACAGTGATTTCCACATTGGCATGATAGAGTCAAATCCATGTTTCATGAGGAAATATTGAACGTAAAGCGGAGACAAGCAAGTGATTGGCGGTGCTGTTATTGTTACTAAGCAATGATGAGGTCTAAGCATTTAGAATGAGGAGGGGGAGGGACTGCACAAAATCAGCATACAGATAGTAGATGGATTTGATTTAGCAAATGATAACACTGGGGCTGTGGGTGCAATAATAAATTATGGGGGAAATTACAGTAATAGCTAATATTACATAAACATCAATGTGCTGACATTGTTTTGATTTTCTACAAATAATCATAGTCAATACAAGAATGATAATAGAAGCCATGGCAGGAAAGGAAAAAAGATATATTATTATAAACATAGGTTTTTGTCACACACTACTCTGACATTAAACATCATTTAATTCTGCATTTTTAAATACCATCTAAAAACATTTAGTTCCTGAAAATACCAATCAATACTTTTTGTAATTTTACCTATAATAAAATCAGCCATATAGATTATTATAGATTATTATTCCCAGGAAGCCTTTGATATAATACTAAAAATTCAAGGTTGAATTTTTTTCTTGTTCAATTTTAAAAACCACAATCATAAGTAATATTCTTATAGCAAATTTTATATGAAGAATTAGTTCAGTTGGTAGTATTTCCTGCTGTTTAACTATAGCAGCTACCAACAAACAACATTTAAAAATTAACCCATTCGTTAATTCATTTATTCATTCAAGTGGACCATGCCAGGGGAGTACTGGGTGTGAAAAGCTGTACTAAGCTCTTTGCAAAGTCAACGTGAGAGAGAAGGCATGATTGCTTTCTGAAGGAGACTTAAAACCTTACTAAAGAAACTATGTATAGGTGAATCTCTACCAGTAGCAGCTAAATACATCAATAAAAAACATTTCATTTTCAGTGAAATTTCCTTCAGGCTATATTCTCTTCTACCACTTAGGACTAAATATAGAAATCATATATTTCACACTTTGTAACATTTGAACTTTGTGGGTATTTTCTTTTGGAGGAACATATATTAGAGGACTCTAGAATGGTACTTTCAAATTGGAAAAAGCTGGATTAGGGGGGAATGGTCCTAAATTACATTAAAATTTGTGTATAAGCATTTGTGAGAAGAAGGTCCATCGATTTCATCAAAACTTTAACTGATTTCATGACCCGCAATAGGTTAAAAACCACTGAGTCTTTTATCTAAATAGGAAATTGATCTAAACCATGTTTTTCCAAAACCAGTTGAAGTAACTTTTCATGTCTATTTTGTTATAATTTTTTCCAAATGTCTTTATGATTCTACTGCAGGATTAGGAATGGAAGTGATAAAGCATCACCCAAAAGGCACTGTCCTAAAATTGTTAGTAAAATAGCTAGCCAGTCTTGAAATTTTTATTTGTAGAATTCAAGATTTTTATAAGACATTTATTCAAGGTTTTTGATGTCAAACTTAAAAAAAATTACTTTGAAACTCTAGGATCACAGCAAAGTGAAATTTTAAAAAAATCAATCCAGGCAGTAAATAGATAAATAGTAATTAAAGTTTCTTTGCTTTTTAGGATAATTCAAATGATGATATTTTTAAATGTCACAATTTTCTGCAGCATCAAAAAGTTCCATTTTGAAACCAGAGGTTTCTTCTAGAATAGTTCTCACTGGCTTTCCAGAATAATCTGTGCCCATAGATAGAGGTATAGAGTTCGGTGAGAAAATGATAAATAACATTTCCAGAAACAATAGAAATTCTCTTACTTCCTTGCTCTCTTGTGGAACGTAGTGACTAAAAATGACTCCAGATTTCCAGGGAGCTTACCTATATGTAGTACAAATAAAATATTTAACTCCAGGCTCTGTAATCAGTACTCTTTATTGCTAAAAGTACTCCAGTCCTACAAAAGAAGATGCAATGCCGCCCCACACTACGCCTGACTCGGATCAGGATTAGGGACAGATGAGAACCGTGAAGACAAAAGTTTTTACAGATCATTTACATATTTTAGAAATCAAATCTCCATTCAAGACTCCAAATTTTGGACTATCAATCTCAGCCATTAGGAAGCATAACTGTTTTGATAATCCAGGTAATTTTCATTGACGCTGATGGAGAAAGTGAAACATTTCCAACACATGGATATTCTCCAAAAATGTTGACATTTTGAAGGAAACAAAGAGTTCATTCAGCTTCCAGAGAATGAGTGAATAAGAGGGCATTTCATCTTCCCCAACTCCCTTTTTTTCCCCCTTTCTCTAACACAATACACTTGGAAACAAAAGGCAGATTATTAAGTTTTCAAATGAATCTACTTGTTCCTCTTCCCTCTCTAGATGCCTCCCCCCTCCTTCGCCCTTCAGCACATCTGGTAACCATGTGTGGTAGTGCTAATGAAGACTTTCCTGAGCCAGTTACAATTAGTTCCAACTGCAGTGGCTTTCCTGGGCAGTACCAAAGTCAAAGACGGGGATGGGGGTTCGGGAGAACCAATGACTCTGTTACTTCACAACACCCAATTCTCCCCTGCCCCTGGGACTCCCATCATCATCCCTCTGGAGGAATTTTTGCAGAAAGGTGTAAGCATGTACTTCAAGGTTCCCTTCCTCCTTTTCTCCACAGCGGTATTTTACGCAACTTGATTGAATGGGACAGGCAGGCAACAGGACTTCTATGATCCTCTGAACAATAGAGAATTGTTAAATATATGCCTTTTCCCCTTTTGGCCCGTGTATTAGACTTATCTAACAATTGTATCTCCTGTAATAGAATAAATTTGTGCATTTTACTGTTTGATGGATTAGAAGGAACCGCGGAAGCAAATGTACTGTATACAATTAGGCTGTCTTGAAAACGCACACTTTTGTTTACTCTAGGCCTCTTCCCCCCTTCTCAATCAAGATACTAATAGAGCTGTTTTAAGTTTCAACAAGGACCATATTAACTGCGGGTCTCCACATGAAACAGAATGCTAAACCCCAGCGTCTCCTGACGATGTAAGCTCAAAGTACCCAAAATCCTGTTTTATATTTCTGTCTCAAATCACCGTTATTTCTTTTCAATGTTTTTTTTTTTCCCTATGCCTAGCAAATTATGAGTCTGCAATACATACTAATGGCAGTACTAGCCATTGTGAGAAGAGTCTAAGACTCTGGGGCTGGAAAACTTAATATTACTATTTTTGTCAACTTGTACCCACATCTTATCCTAATGTTGTCTATTTTTTAATTTCACCAACTCTGGTCTTAGTACATGCACTTAGTTACCAATGATAACAACCACACCTTACATTTCAGCCTATCCTACACTCATATACACAGTCAGCATGTGAACCCCATAACTATCCACAGTGAATTCACAAATAAAAATGCAAAATCAGAAATAAAAACTAATTTTCCTAATGGATTATTTGAAGCTATTACAATGTATAAGTCAAAGAAAGTAGCATCCCTAAAACAAAGAAACACTGCGATACAGAAAGAGCACAAAGGAAAGGTACAGGGATATTTTTCTTTCTTCTTTTATCTAATCCAAACAATATAATATCATATCCAGAAGGAATGACCATAAACAAAATTCAATAAACATATTAGATTTTAAAAGTAAAATCATAGTCCTTCAACTCATCTGGCCCTTACATGTAAATAATTTCTTAGTAAAAGAAAGAAAATCATCTCCCCCACTATATGTAACTGAAAATACTCTAACTTAATGCAACTAAAATTTCTACAACTTTTCACCCACCTGATTTCCCCTCATTGATTACAAAATGTGAATGGCTTAACTGGACAAAGCCAAATCCTCATACTGGAGAAAGTTTTGCCCTGACCTGGCCGGCTATTTGTTTCCATCTCTAGGTGGTTATCCTTCTGAATCGATATCTGCGTCTTTCAGAAATGATCAAACTAAAACAAAAGCAAAACTCTCTGCAGATCGTCTGTAAGGTGTTTTTTTCATACTAAGAGAATGCTAGCGTAAAGAAAAATCAAACACACACACACACACACACACACACACACACACACACAGAAATTGTTTAAACTGTCATGATGAAAATATTGAGATTCATCTACATTTCAAAATGCCAATAGAATTCTAAGACAGGAATAAGTTAGTTAGCAACACCAACACTGTATTATAGAATGACATGTTTTTCATTAATTTTTTCTTTGTTTTTATGAATAAGAAGTTGACTCTACTAGCAATAATGACAGTTAATGACAACCCAGTGAGTCACTGCCTCCTGGGCCTTAAGGAGGAGTAGGTTCATGTATAAATGATAATTAATGCCATTAAACATTCCAACACTACACTTACTTCAACAGCTTTTGGCATTCAAACTCTTAAATGCTTCTACTGTCCCTTACCAAATAATTAAATACTGTGAAGGTACACAGGGTTAATCTGCAAAGCTAACTGACTGGGCTTGCTCTGGGATGTGTCTTGAGAACAGCATCAGTCTGTAATTTTTATGTTCACCTGTCACCTTTTAACGTGGGCATTATATTTTTATCCACCTGCATAATAGGCTGCCTACAAATTCAATACACAATAAGTTGAGCCCCTATTTTGGTTGATATCAACACTCAGCCCTTGAGTTGCTAACATGGGCTCAGGCATCTGATAATGCTGTGGCAAGTCAGACTTCTTCTAGATGGGATTCAAATGCATTTTTATAAACTGTACTTTCAGTGATTTACATGAGGATCATAGGACTTCTCTCAATATTTCAGGAAGGCGCTTAGAGGAAACACTAGTAATATTGGATACCAACCTGAAAAGTTATTTAATATTGGTAAACATGTAAAATGTTCTGATTTCCAGATAATAAAGGATTATTGTATTATACATACAGATGTTTAAATTAACATGCACATTCCATTCCTATCTTTCTTAAATTCAGCAGAATAACTGTAAGTCTTCACAAGGCATGTTATCAATGTAAAAGCAATAAAAAAGTCACTCTCTTGTGAATTACTATTTACAGTATTTCACAAGAATGGCATTCACACCCTCCAAATGAACAAGGTTGTCTCTTTAAATTGAAGGACACTGCCTGCACTCTTCATCAGTGAGCATTAGCAACAGGGGGGAGGGGAAAGGAGAAAATAACAAACCATTTTTCTATCATTTTGAACTCTCTTTGACCCTCAGAAGCTATTCAAGCATGCACTTAAGACAATTCAAATAAATAACATATACATATATAGAGAGCAGATATACAGACAGCGAGAGTGAATCCTGATAAGGTAGATAGGTTGATACCTAGAAATTAACCACCTTGAAGCCTGTTTCTTGGCATTGTCATTGACAGCACAAGAGGAATTCCCACATATAGAAGATAACAACATTTCATGACTTTAATCAATAATTATGTGTATTGGGGTATAAACTCACTGTGAATCAACTATAGCTAAAAGAGCTAAGTGAGTTCAGAAAAGGAAAGAGCCACCTTGTCCCCATACTGACTGAAAAATTTTTGTTCCATAATCATAGTTCCACTGGGGGAGTGTCAAAGAGGCTGGCAAATATAAAATGCAGTGAGAAGTATATGATGAAATATATCATTTAAGTGATATTTAGCTTAAAAAGTTCAAAATATTCTAGTCAAATTTATTTCTATTCCAAAAGTTAAATATAACATTTTTTGAAAAAAGTTACATCCCATAAATTGCACTTGTACATATCTGTGTTTGCAAGAATTATTTCTTCATTTTTACTAAAATATTTCCTCAAAATAGACACTAATTGGTGTCTGTTTAGCAATTTCCAGCACTCCTTCTCTACTTTAGTGGCACTATGTGCTATAGTTTTCAGCATACACTTAATAATACTTACTACTACTGGGTCTACTGCATTTTTTAACATAAAATACTAATAAAAGTGGTAATCTAAACTTGGCAGGTACATGCATAAGGAATCATGATGTTCCTAAATATTTTTAGGATGCTTTCTAACATCACTCACTCCCTCTTCCCCAAAAAGAGATATAAAAGGAGAAAAAGGTAAAAATGGAAATTTGAAACATGACACAACTGCCCTGTATGTTTTCTTAATATTTGGAGACATTTAATTATACAGTTTCTAGAAGCAAAAACAAAACCCTACCAAAATTAACAGAGGAAGATAGAGATAAACAAGTCACCAAATAAACCTTCTTTCAGCCAGAACCATGTGGATAAGGAAGTTTCTTCAGGGCAAAACATGTGCCTTGCGTTCCCTGGAATCTCTCCCGTGGCAGGGAGGAGGAATTCAGTGGTTCTGAATATTCATCCCACCCAGGGTTTCCTGTTACCTTGTGGAACAGTGACAATACCAACTCTAGGAACTGGGGATCAAGAGGGACTCTCTCTGTTGTGATTCCAGTGACCCACAGAGCAGGATTTCACCACAATCCTGTGACATGTTGCCTGGGTTTGGGGAGTTCCACTGTCAGCTCCGAAAAACCCTAAGGAGGGCTCTTCCCTTTGTGAAACAAATTAATTGCACAACGAAATATTGCCACATTCCGAGGCCTATTGACATAATGGAAACTTCAACCCCCACTTTGGTTTGTATTTTTTCCAAAAGAGTAAAAAGCGACCCAGGTAGAGCCCCATATAATTCAAATAAAGGAAGATAAAAAAGACAGAAGTTTCTTTTTTTTTTTTTCACTACCCATAGTGGGAAATTACATATTTTAGATCTGAAGTCCAACAGAGAATAATTCAACTTTGTACTATTCACTCCTGAGTGGTACGTGAGAGAGAATGAATGGAAATCAGTTTGTCTGCTACTTCTGAGTCTTCTAAGCTGCAATACTTTCATCAATATTTACAGTGCCTCAGCCCTGTTTACAGATATGTAATCACATTGGGCTCAATCAAGTTGCAGAGCTCCCTATGATCTTCATGTGGACATCTCAATTAAAAATTACAAGCCGTGATTCTTACAATTTTCACTGCTTTTTAAAATTACTTTATTTGTTATAATTTCTTCTGATTCTTAGCATCAAAATGAGAAAAACTTACCTGTATTTATTCCCTAGGCTATCCAATCCTAGTTTTACTGGGAAAGAGACTTCAGGAGCTCTTCCTCTTCCCCATATCCATAACAGGATAAAATATAATTTCTAATGGTAAATATTAAAGTCAAAAAATATGAGCAATCATGGAAACTGTGAGTTTTCCCAACACATATGAGTCACTTATATCCCCAGAAGTAATAAAGTCTCCCGTAAAAAAACAGATTCAAAAAGAGATGATGATTTGATGGTTTTTCCTGTGTTTAAGTCAGATTGACTATGACTAAATAATTTCTCAATTGCTGGACTAAAACAAGCCAAAGCAAATAGCTTTTAAAACTTTAAAGTATATTGTGTAGTGGTGACTGTTCAAGGTCTCACTAAAGTCAACATTGGAGAGATAATATGCAGATGAGTTGGATGCAAAGGGCTATTCTTAATTCATTGATTATAGAAACAAACAAAAGCCCTCTGCAACATTGTTGCAACCAGAAAAGTGAATTTAAAATAAGATATTCTCATTTGTACATTAACAAATCTGATATGGTTTACATTTAATAATAAAAGAGAAAATACTTAAAATAATTAAATAACTTAAGGTAGTTAAAGCCCAGATCATTGCACAAATAATAAAATATTTCTCCAGGCTTAATGACTGTAGAATGATCTCAGCATTTTCAGATCAATTAAAATTTTATCCAAATCACACATTATATACATATTAATTTCCTTACTCATTTGATATCTTTCACATTTTTTCTAATGGCATAAATACAAGGAAGATAATATATTAAAGATAATAAATTAAAAACTTCACCAATTAAAAGCCACTCATTTAATCAAAAAGTTTTATCAATTGCCTATTGTGTCTAATTGGAAGTGGCTCAGTCCTGTAGGAAGCTAAACTACACAGATATACTAGAAGAACACTTGTTTTCTAAACTTGCTGATATTAATCTTATTATAGAAACTACGTATGCATATCAATTTTTTTAATTAAAAAAGTAATTCATGCCAATGTGATCAGACAGGCTAATCTACTGTGTTGCCCTAGTTCAATTATGTTGGCATTGTTTTCCCAGGAAGATGATACCTGATTTCTGTATCATATTTGTATAAAGCCTAGCTTTGTGATGAATATATGGCATGTGCTTAATACATAATTATGGCTATATTCTGAAATAGATTCCAAAGACCAGCCTGCAGGAAAAATCCGTTCTAAAACTATTTCTTTAGCAGTTAGGCAAGTGAACAAAAATTAGAGTTGGAAATGTCCATGATCCTAACTTCCTCACTGTGTGATCTTAGACAAATGACTTAACACCCGAGTCTTCACTTTCTAAATTATAAAACGTTTTGCGACAAAAAAAATTCATTAAGTAAAAAGATTTACCACACACAAATTCCTACCAAATATGTGCACATGGCAGAAAGGAAGTAACTGTAGCAATACTGTTGTTATATTGTCATAAGACACTAGGCACCCTTGATCGTTCATCACCTACATGAATTTCCTCTGATAATTAAAAAACATAATCATTTTCAACCTTTTTCTGCAGATATTAAATATTTCCCTGTCCTACATTTCTGCAGTGATTATTAAAATTACCTGTTTGGAATACCTTGTGATAGGGGAGGGGAACTTTATAAAGAATCCCAAGCATTTAAAACATTAAGTATAATTCTAAATTAAAGCATATTTCCTCCTTGTCCATAATCAAAATATACTAATAGTTCTAAGCTAGAAAACCTGGACATCTAGGAAAATTTGTTTCTCTACAAAGGGACCAGAGACACCTGAGCTGAATGATCCCAGAGATCAGTTGTGATGGCCCTGGGGGAATAGTAGAGGGACTTCTCATATCCTCTGAATAGTACAAAAGAGTTTTGCATATCATAAGACTCCCTGAATACTTGTTCACCAAGTGAAACCTATTTTAGATATGTATACACTTTCAGTCCCTCCATCCTAAACATTAAAAACATTTGTCAAGGTGAAAATACTGATTTTTCAAGCTCCAGAATACGGCTTACTAGTGATGTCATGTGCAAGAAAAGTGACAAATTCTTGGATTCAGAAAGCAGAGAGAGGAATCAGTTTGGAGCTAAAGAAATGCTGTCACTTATAAGAATTTAATGAGGACATTAAAGTATTTGGAGTTCCTTTGATTAAATACTGCATATATATTAAGTACCATAACTACATATGTGAAAGTCCTTAAACCATTAAACAGAAAGAATCTGTTTGTCAAAATTGAGCTCCTCTTGTGAATTATAACTGCAGAAAAAACCCAAAACCAAAAACTTTCCAAACTGTTCCCATGACAGGAGCCTATTGAATAAAATATTGAAGGAATATTTATAAAACTATAAAACTTAAAGCATAAAAAATGCTGTCCCTGCTCAGGAAACAACGGGATACCTCAGTGAAAGTTAGAAAAGATCATTTGATAATAGTTTCTGTACCTGGCTATAAAAAAATAATCAGTAACTGCTTAAAAAAAATCACTTCTAAATCTCAATGTTCTTGTGATATATGACAAACTAATAAATTTGGGTAAGACTTACTTTTTTAATATATTTGTTAATAATAAGTTTTAATTTTTTTAAAGATTTTATTTATTTGAGAGAAGAGAATGAGAGAGAGAACGAGATGGGGGATGGTCATAGGGAGAAGCAGAATCCCCGCTTAGCAGGGAGCCCAATGTGGGACTCCATCCTGGGACTCCAGGATCATGACCTGAGCTGAAGGCAGTCTCTCAACCTACTGAGCCACCCAGGTGCCCTGTAACTTTGTTTTAAACTATATTTAAAAATGAAGACTAAGCACACACTAAATAATTCTAGGTCCTCCTGTAAAGGCCCCAAATCAATCATTAAACTTGTTTGTTTGCTAAACATCTACCATGCACAAGACACAGTTCTGAGTACTTTAATTGTAACCTAAAGTGATGAATCAACACTGTGTTTAACCATTTTTAAATGTCTTCAAATATCATGAGAGAAATGTGTAACTGGATAAACATAGCATTTTTATTACAGAAATGAGAACTAAGGACACACACAAGGTACATAAACAAAGAATATAAGTTTTAGAAAGCCTAGGTATTATTGTTAGTACTAATGCTTATGCATTAACCTTAGCATAGTACTATCAGTACATACCTTTATAGTATTATGTAATCAAGGTCATAATGAAGCCATTAAAATTAACAAAACAGATTTTCCAATATTTATCCTAATCTGAATCTGTCTTAAATATTGCCCAATATTCTTAGCAGAATCTAGAGGTTCAAAAATAGACCAAATGTGCTGTGCTAACAAAATGTGGAAATGTTTTTTCTTGACCAAGCTATTGATCTGTTCAGAAGTGTGACTGACTGAAGTCTCTTAAAGTTCCTATAAATAATGTAATTAAAATGTTCTTCATATTCACAAAAATGATTCACCTTTTTAAAAAAGTATACTTACTATGTCACTTGCTTCAATGATAGCTAGCAGCAATGAATTCTATAATTCCGTAGTATGTTCATAAAAAGTACTTCCTTCTAACGGTTTTGATCATGATATTTTATTTCATTGGATGTTTCCATGAAGAAAGGTAAAGAAGGGCACCAACAGATATGTATTTTTTATTGTCATAGTTGGTCCATGAAGAGAGTATTTTTTATTTGAGCCTCATCTTTTACTCATGGTTAAAATACAGTGCTGCTGTTTGAAATCCTTTATTTTTCAAAGATTTCAGTTTTATTTTTGTGAAGCACACGGAACCTTCAGCAAACCTGTTTCTTAAATAATGCATTACTAACATTTATCATAGTTTAATTGTCATATCCTAAATACGAATATTAGTAGAGGAGAGATGGAATAGATAACACACTGTTGAAGCATATAAAAATAATTGATACTGCGCCCCACCAGAGCCTGAGATGGCCTTAGGCTCACACTGTGTTGCAAACTACCTAAAAAAGAGATGAATTGTTTCCACAGACCTTCTGGTTCATAAATTTCCTGTAGAAAGGAAGTAATTGTTTTTGTTTAAAGGAAACATCCTGGGTTAGATTAAGCAAAAGTCCCATTTTCTGTCAACAGAAGACAAAACAGAGAGGTAAAAAGGTCAATAAATATCAGAAAGCAAAAATCTAGCCAGTATTTATCAGGTACCTGTTCGTGCAACTATTAAGGGCATCAGGAAACAAAATATCTGAATGTCTGAGTTAATTTCTCATTTTGTTCAAATATTTTGTATTCTGCGTAGGCATCATATGCGAACAGATTACTAAACATATCATACTACGAAAGCCTGCCTTTTAAAGTAAAGTTCCAAGTCTATAAAAGGCATATTTCTAATTCAAATTAAAGCATGAGCGTGCTGTAGCAATCTTCTGTCCACCCACGATGTCTCAACAGTCCGACAGATTTTTCTCACTGGATTTCTCCAGGGGTTTAGGCAAGTGTTCCCCAAGTCCATTTGGGGGCATTTCTGTGTTTTTTTACATCCTAACCCAGCACAAGTTTCTTCACACAATCATACAGTGCCCAACCAAAACCCTTCCCATTCCACATGAGTTTTCCTCTTTGTGGATATGGAAAATTTGATGGAATTACTCACAAAAACAAATGTGAGCCAAAGTTACCTCCTGAAGTTAGACTACTCTAGTATTTCTTAGAAGTTGAAGAGAACAATATATATTTCCTATTTTCCTGACATTTCCATTAGTAATAGAAAAAACTGAATTATATAATATTTATAGTAAAATGGTCCACCACTTATGGTCATTTTTAATTTGGCCTCATAAAGCATATACATGTTTCATATAATTAGGATAAAGATTAAATGCAATAACCTACGCTAAACATAGAAACAGGTGTTAAGAGGCCTTTTACAGTAAGCATTCAAATAAATTATCATATCAATACTGTTATTTTATAAAAAGAATAGTCAGTGCCTTTAATAGCATCATTTGCCTTGGACTATCCATGATTTGCCTATTACACATACAAAATGTATTTGCATGCCTCTGCTTCATATGTATGTGCACACTATATTCATCCATTCATTTAACAATTATGCACTGAGTAATTTCCATATGCCAGGTACAATGACAGGTATTAGAACACAGACAGAGGACACAGTACTCCACTCGGAAAACTTAGCATGGCAGGTAACTATAATACTGTTGCATCTACTAGATAAGTCTAGTATAGTATGTTATGTACAACAATTGAATTATACAAAGTGTATATTAAGAGACAAAATACTGCTACCTTTTCTGTCTAGAAGGTGTAAGAGGATTACAGAAGAGTGCATACTAAGACTTTTATGCTTCCTACAAACATTCGCACAATGAGGCATGCTCACTTTCTTAAGGACGGGTGTATGTCCATTGTCATCACAGCACTAAGTTTTCAGAGTCTTTGGGTGGACAACCTTAAAGAATGTTTACATCTCCACATGATGACTTCTAAATGTTTGATTCAAAAGGCATTTATCTTATTGAGTTAAAAAAAAATCCTGTCCCCAAATATAAACTAACATTGGTCTTTAAGAACTCTTCTGTCCTTATAAGGATTTCTACACAGTATACCCTGTAACAAATTGGACCTAAAATACACCCTTGATTGTGTGTCAGCCAGGAGACCACTCTGTCACTCATCACAGTGCCTAGCATGTAGTAGCACTCAATAACGAGCATTTATTGAAGGAACAAATGAATGAATGAATGATTGAACTCTGAGTCCCTTATGAACTCGGAAGAGCTTTGGACAAACATGAAATACTTGGCATTGTTAATGAACGTAGCATGTTCTCACTATTTTTTTTTTATATTTCTTCTGGATCTGACGTGAACATTCAGAAGTCTCACTGTGCTTCTGAAATAAGTAATGGCTTTCAAAAGAGTCTGAGCAGGACTTGCAAACAACTAAGATTAGTAAAATGTCATGCTACTGGAGTATTCAGAGAAGCATAGTAATTAAGGGAGTAGACTCTGGACCCCCACTGTTTGGGTTCAGATCAAGCATCTATCACTCACTAGCCATGTGACGCCAAGTAAGTTACTTCACCTCTCAAGCTTCTCAATTATAAAATAAAACAATGCCTCCTCTTAGAGTTGTTTTAAGGATTAAAAGGATTAAATATTTGAAATAACTTTGAACAGCACCAGCAGGCGCTCTCTTGGTGTTTGTTTAATAAATCCGCAGTCATTCAAAAGGCAACTTTCCTAAAAATGGGTACACTGATAACCACTGTGTAAGTCTATTGACTTGAATATGGGAATTCCTTCCCAGGACCATTTGCAGATTTCAACGCACAGTTACTCACAAATAGTCACTCACAAATAAATACCCGCGGTTTTCATTCTAAAGCCGACTTGGTCAAAAGTGGTAGCCACACAGGTGTGTTTCCAAGTTTATGAAACTCCCATTCTGTACAAGGAAACCCCTCCCATGTTTCAGGGTCCTTCTCAGGATTCCCACTTAAGCAATTCAAATATGTCTTTTCTGTGGCCAGGGAATGCACAGATCTCCCCCTCCGTTTTATGTTTTGGTTTATCCCATAGCTATTATGTGTCTCCTGTCACTCTGGCTGCTTTTGGTTTTGTTGTCTATATTCAAAGGAGGCCTGTGGTTGTGTCTATCCCAAGCGTCTGTGTTTCGAGTTGTGGCGGTTTGCCCCCTCTGTCTCCCATCATTGCTTTTGGCTCAGTCCCTTGACAGGAAATGAGAGATTTATTTTATCTGGCTTGAACTACATTGTTCCTTCCTGACTACTGGTGTTACTTCACTCTAAATAACATGACTTTGTGCTCACAGTCTGCCCAAGGTCAAAGCCTGAGGGTAATAGACACATTTAAGAGCAGAGGAGGAAAATATAACCAGAGGGGAGGAGCGGGCAAGGAGAGAATTTAAAAAAAAAAATAAAAACAGTGATGCAAAAGTTAATCTTGCGCTGGGTCTAAGTTTTCTGGCGGGTTCGAAATGAAATCTGTTCTGAAGAGCTGAAAGGGGAACTATCCTTGCCCCCCTTCCAGATGTTATTGATTTAAAATGACACTATGAAGTAATCTAGGCTTGAAATTCAAATTGAGTTTTAAAAGAAAGCATGAGTTGTCTGGGAGAAGGGTTTATAAAGCTTATTAATACTTGTGATAGCATAATTGTAGTGTGTTTTTAATAATTTAATTTGGAATAATTACTGAATTCAAATATTCCTCTTTGACACAAAAATACAGAAGAATGGTGATAGTACATTCAATTAGTAAGATCAAGTTCATTATTAATAAAAGAAACAATGATACCTAAACTTGAACTTGAAGCCATAAAAAGGTTTAAATGGTCTCTTAAAAAAAAAAGGTTTAAAATTTTGTCATAATTTAAGTACAAACAAGAATATATCTGGAAGGCATCTCCTGACCCTTTAATATCCCCCCACCCTGCCACCCTCCCAGGACCCTCTATCCCCTTCCCCTCCCCCACCCACCTTTGGAGGTGTGAATAAAATTTTCTTGTTTTTTTCAAATACTTCTCAAGTTTCAAAGGGTCAGCAGGATGGCCACCCAAAGACATGGTAAAAGAAAACATCTTGGTTTTACTGTGGTCACACCATTTATGCTGAGCTAAACTTCTCTAGGATAGTTAAAGATTGGGGAACAGGGAAAAAACTGGCTAATCTAGATATATATTTTTTCTGTTCTTTTAACAGATTATCATGCTCTTTAATAATACTTTTGACTCAGGAAAATGAATTTAATGGAAATGGACTTTAAATGAGGCAAAAAGCATTTAGGTTACATGTAAGGCTGGACTTTGTACACGCAGAAAATTATTTCATATGGGCATTCCATTCTTGGGAAGATGATGCAATCCACTTTGCTAACAATTTTTCAACATTTGTATCATTCTGTGTGCTGTAAGCATGGCTTATGCTGAAGTCAGGAAGACATTCCTAATGACAGCTTAAAGACTTCAGATGTTTGTGACTTATAACACCTCCTTTAGGAAGCCCTACTCATGTCTATGGAACTAAGTGGACATCACGATACTGGGTAGGCCAAGGGCCCAGTATTTGAAAATCATAAATTGTTTCTTTACACAAATGCTTCAGTTTGGAACTCTGACTAGAAATTATCTTCAGTACCCCATAAACCTACACAATGTTATATGTCAACTATACCTCAGTTAAAACAAAACAACAACAACAACAACAAAGAAATTATTCCTTCATACTTCCTTCTCATTTCAATTCTTTATGGGATGGTCTACATGTGAAATGAGCCCCTATATCTTAAGACAAGGTAGACATAATTGCAAAAGAATTTCAACAAAAGTCTCATTTTTTTACACCAAGTTCTTAAAAGATACAGCAATGTTTTGTACATGTTGTTTTTAATGTTTTCTGATTATTAAATTATAAATATAGTTCTAAAAAATAAACATAAAAATGTGATTCTTGGGGCACCTGGGTGGCTCAGTGGGTTAAAGCCTCTGCCTTCGGCTCGGGTCATGATCTCAGGGTCCTGGGATCGAGCCCCACATCGGGCTCTCTGCTCAGCGGGGAGCCTGCTTCCCTTCCTCTCTCTCTCTGCCTGCCTCTCTGCCTGCTTGTGATCTTTGTCTGCCAAATAAATAAATAAATAAATAATCTTTTAAAAAAAGAAAAAAAAAATGTGATTCTTTTGTCCTTGGTGCCTTTAATCAGCCAAGAAAGCCCTCATCTGAATACCTAAGTCATCACCAAAAGTTATTCTTTAAGCCTCTCCCTACACCTCAGGTACACAGAAGGAAAAATAACAAAAAATTTCTATTAAAAGAAAATAACATTTATTAGAAATTTACTATTTTTGGAGCACCTGGGTGGCTCAGACGTTAAACATCTGCCTTCGGCTTAGGTGGTGATCCCGGGGTCCTGGGATCGAGCCCTATGTCAGCTCCCTGGCTCAACAGGAAGCCCACTTCTCCCTCTCCCACACCCTCTGCTTGTGTTCCCTCTCTCTCTGTCTCTTTCTCTGTCAAATAAATAAGATTTTTTAAAAAAAGAAAAAATTTACTATTTTCAACACTGTGCTAGCTGCTTTTTGATATAGCATCACATTTCATGCATGTAAACTCCAGGCAAAATGAGTGTTATTATCCTCATTTTATAGATGATAGAATAAAATTTAATATATATTGAGTAAGGGGCACCTGGGTGGCTCAGTGGGTTAAGGCCACTGCCTTCGGCTCAGGTCATGATCCCAGGGTCGTGGGGTCGAGCCCCACATCGGGCTCTCTACTCTGCGGACAGCCTGCTTCTTCCTCTCTCTCTGCCTGCCTCTCTGCCTACCTGTGATCTCTGTCTGTCAAATAAATAAATAAAATCTTTAAAAAAATATATATATATATATATTGAGTAATATGGCCATGATAGGTTTATAAGTGGTGAAATTAGTATTAAAATTTACATGTGTCTAATTCTAAAATCCAGGAGCATGTCGGTGGCTTAGTCAGTTAAGCATCTGCCTTTGGTTCAGGTCACCCTCTGATCTTGGAGTCCCAGGATTGAGCTCCTGGGCAGGCTCCCTGCTCAGCAGGGAGTCTTCTTCTCCCTCTGTCTCTGCCTCTCTGCTGCCTCCTGCTCTCTCTCTTGCTCACTCTCTCTCAACTAAATAAATAAAGCCTCTAAAAAAAATCCAAAATCCATGTCTATTCATTATTCTGGAATAGGAACTAAAATTCCAGATTACAGAAGTTTAGTGTATCTAGAGTCCGACTGTGTATCTCACCTATACGAAATATGGAGTTACCAACAAAAAGTGTCCTTGTATTCTTCAAAAGTAAAAATAGAGTTACCAACTAAGTCAGCAATTCCACTCCTAGGTACATACCCAGAAGATTTAAAATGTATACACTCACACAAAAATTTGCACCCAAATGCTCATGGCCACATTTCCTTAAAAAAAAAAAAAAAGTGGAAAAAGCCTTGATGCCCATCAACTGATAAATGGATAAATACATTCTGGTATATCCATACAATGAAATATTATTTGGCAACAAAAAGACATAAGGTATTGAAACAGGACATTGATGAACCTTGAAATCATTATGCTAAATCAAAGAAGCCAAACACACACACACACACACAAACTCATATTATATGATTCTGTTTGATTTAAATCAACTCCTTGGAGTATAGGTAACTCCTTGGAGACAGAAAGTAGATTAGTGGTTACCTATGCTGGTGGGCTTAGGGGAAAAATACTGGGGGAGATAGGAGAAAGGACTGCTCATGAGTATGGGATTTCTCTCCGGGCTGATGAATATGTTCTTGAATTGAATGTGGTGATGTTTATACAACTCTGAATGTACTAAAATAACTGAATTATATACATTTTATGAATAAATTGATGTTGTAAATATATCTTAATAAAACTCTTGCTAAAAAAAAAAAAAAAGAGTCATGTAATGCCTTTGGATCCATATCATCAGATGAAATAGGAGGCACATTTCTAACCAAGAAGAAAAAACTGAACAAATGTAGCTACTGGAACAGGGAAGAGTTGGTTATCATCTATCATTTTTCCCTCCATATCATCAAAGCTTGGGTCTGAGGATCCAGGCGGACCTCGAATCACTCAGAGAGTTGGAAAGACCTCCCTCTTTGGCCAACTATGCTTTCAGAACAAAGTTTGCTGGAAAGACTTAGAACCACACACTGGTAGTTTATTTACCCAGTGTTAAACCACTTGTTTGACGTTTTTCTCTCAACTGACCAGTGATGAGAGTATTATGTAGATGACCACAAAGAACAACTGAAACAGTGGGAAAGTATTATTTTAAAAATACTTAACTGTTTTATTGACACATAGAGAGTAGAATTCCCTGCTTCTCCCCAAATTCAGCTCTTTATGTTCCAATGTGAAGTTGCCCGATTGTCAAATTTGTCAATAAAATTTTTAGTCCTACAGCCCATCATCAGATGACAGAAAAACATGTTGTGGGAAAGAACCAGCAGGTAGTAATCAAGTGTCCCATGATGTTGACATTTCCTGACCCTCCATAGTTGTTTGTTTGTTTGTTTTTTGTTTTAAGGGAGAATCCTAGAAGCAGCAGCGCACAGAATAGCAGGTTTGTGAAGGTCCAGCTCTCTGGAGATAATGAAACATTTCATCCAGATAACCTTTAGATGTTTATACCTTAAAAGTGACTCAGTTGAAGTTGCATTCAAATTAAACACCATTGCTACAGTGTTTCTGTTGTGATTGTCGGAGGGAAGTGAAGCCAGTGCAATTTGTCCATGTTTTACAAATCACCATCTGGCAGGGATATGGCAACATGTGAAATCTTCACAGGACTCTTGTTTTTCTACTATCTGCTGGATAACTAAGGAGATCACCAGACTGCTGGGATGCCTGCCAGATGGTAAGCAGGTATGTTTATGAGTTTAAGATTCTTATTTTCTTTCAGTGCTTTCACATGCTGTGGGCGCAGAGGCATAAAAGTGAGAGGGAGAAAGAAAATGGGAATGGATAAGTAAGTGACTGTATATGATCATTACAAATATCTTTGAAGTTTCTTGAAATGTGAATTTTCCAAAGTCTACATTGAATTATTTTCTGCTAAGTAGAAAAATCATCAGTCATATGGTCACAGGATTTTTTAAAAATGCTACGTTTTTCATTTTGGTACAAATAAGCAGGTGTAGAGTTTCTTCAGTCCTGTTGGGTAGGCAGGCATTCCCCTAAGGATCATGGGCATCACCAACAACCATCTGATGTGTGCATGCCCTGTTCATGGTACTGAGCTAGCCATTTCAGTGAAATAAAAGGGATGGTCTGTTTTATTTTATTTTGCTTGTTCAAACAGACAATCACAGGCAAAGAATAACTACCTAGCAGAGTTGTAACAAAAAACCTTCTAAGAACTAAAGATTCACAGTGTTAAATCTGAGAAGTAAGTGGTAAGCAAAGTATATCTTAAACAAACTTGACAGATAACAAGTGATATCACAAAAGAGGCAATGTTTGGTATATGGAGAGATACAGTTTTTTAACTTAGGTTTGAATGCCTGCTCAGGAATAGATGAACCTAACCCAAGGCAAGTTTCTGAAATTCTCCAAGATTCAATAAGCTCATGTATAAAAATGGTGATAACAGTTCTACCTTTTATGATTGTGGCAAGATTGAAAACATAAAAAATGCAAGTTGTCAGCAAGTGCATAGCTCAATAAATGAAGTACATGCTCAATAAATGAAGCTGTTACTATTACCAATATTTTCATCATCTAGAGAGGGCTCCTTCTAGATTAAATCCTTCGGTATCTCCTTGCATGAATTATATAAATATATACCTAATCTTATATATTTGTATATTTAGATACGCAGAAGGTCCATGTGCAATCCAGCACTTATATGCAGATATGTAAAAATACAAGTATATATGCCTAATAGTAGATAGATTTTGTGCTATCACAGAAAACAGAAATTAAGATTTTGTCTTAAACCTCTGTAATCATATTGAATAAGTACTAATACAAGTGTCACAGTTTCCAGAAGTGACACTAGTGGCAAATGACTGAACATGTCTGTGTCCTTAGCCATGGAATGGAGAGAATAAAACCTGTCCCATAGGGCTACATGAAGATTAAGTGCGAGTATGTCTACATAGCACATTGCACAATGCCTGGCAGAGAATAAATGAATAAATCTTTCTTTTTGCTTTTTGCTTCCTTCTGTTTCCCCTTTAATTACCAATTTTTTTACCTCTATATTAGTCTATATTTGCCCATCTTTATCTCCTTCTCTCAAGTTGAAGGATAGCTGTCTCTGCTTTTTTCTGATCCTTCCAATTATATTCTTAATTCCATCACTCTTTCCACCAGAATAATTTTTCTCCTTAATTATATGATTCCTGTGTCTATTTTTAATAACAAATTCCTACTCATCCACTAGTTCCTTCTCCTTAGCCTAAAATATACTCATTTCTCCCATCGTAACAATAATTTTCTTAAAGAAATATTATCAAATGACAGAAGATGAGAAAGACTAATAGGCCAATGACATTGGAAGAAACTGAAAAGACTATTAAAGATTCAGCTCTAAAAAATGCCAGTCAAAAGATTTTTGTTTCTGACCCAAGTAATTTTATATTGGTTCTAATAAAACTGGGTTGAACAGAATTTTTTTTCTCATTTAAGCAGTCCCAAAACATTAAAATTACTAAAATATAAAATGACTCATAATTACTTTGCAAGGTTAGCACAACACTCATACCAAGTCACAACTAAGGCTGTGTAGTGTACACACACATACACATTACACACAAAATTATAGACCAAGCTCACTTAAAAATTAAAAAGCAAAATTCTAGCAAGTAGATCTCGGAATAAATTGAAGAATAACTCACCATAACCATAAGGTGTTCATTGCAAGGATAGAAGGCTGGTTCAATACAAAAGTATCTAAGTAATAATTTTTACATTTAAAATAGTAGACAAAAAGTGAAAAACACAAGTGAATTGTTAGAAAGTCTTTGGAAAAAAGTACCAACCATTCTAGATTCATTTGCTGTAAGTTAGGAAAAAAGAAAAGAAAAAAACAAAAACAAAAACAAAAACAAAACCCTGCCTTCGAAGGGAGTTTATTTGTCACAAATAGCAATAAAGCACACAGTTAGTGGGAAAATAGTCATACTATCTTTGGTTGACCCAACTTCTTTTATTTCTCACTTCCTTTTCTTGTTCACCAACAACCACATTGCCTGCAAGCCAGGCCATATTTACTGCCTCTTCTTATTCATCACCTGCACACTTTTCAGCCCACTGCAAATGCTTCTGCTCCTACCTTTTTTTTTTTTAATTTTTTTTTTTTTTTTTTTTTGACAGACAGAGATCACAAGCAGGCAGAGAGGCAGTCGAAGAGAGAGAGGAGGAAGCAGGCTCCCCGCCGAGCAGAGAGCCCGATGCGGGGCTCGATGCGGGGCTCGATGCGGGGCTCGATGCGGGGCTCGATGTGGGGCTCGATGTGGGGCTCGATCCCATGACCCTGGGATCACGACCTGAGCTGAAGGCAGCGGCCTTAACCCACTGAGCCATCCAGGCGCCCCTGCTCCTACCTTTTTAAAGAAGCTATTTACCATCCACGTAATTTCCAGTGTCCACTGGGCCTGTTTTCTGGACTCATCCTCTTTAATCACTCTATAGCATTTAAGACTGTCGGACACAACCTCCTCAGCTCTTTGCCACCCTAGACTTTGGGGATGTTTCTGCCTTGACTCGCCCCCTCTCTTGCTTGGCCTCTCTCAACCTCTTTCTGCCTCTTTTCCTCAACTTGCTCTTCAATACAGGGGATCCCTAGAAGTCTACCTTCTGCAGCTTTTTCTTTAGGTCCAACCCAGGGAATGTAGATTGAACTTAAAAAGGAATGATAGAAACTATTAATAAAACAAAGTAAACAGAAGACTGCATTAAACAAAAAATATACACATGACTTTCAACTTATAACAGTTTAAGTAAAATAGAATTAAAGAGAAATTGCAACATGAACAATCTCTGCCTATATTACGTTCAATATGTTTAATATTATCTAGCTAATTAAAAATTAGTTTTTAGGGGTCCCTGGGTGGATTAGTAGGTTAAGCGTCTGCCTTTGGCTCAGGTCATGATTCCAGGGTTCTGGGATGGAGTCCAGCATTAGGGTCCCTGCTTTGCAGGGAGCCTGTTTCTCCCTCTCCCTCTGCTCCTCCCCCTGCTTGTGCTCTCTCTATCTTACTTACTCTCTCTCAAATGAATACATAAAATATTTTTTAAAAATTAATTTAAAAATTAAAAAGATAGTTTTTAATGTTAACTAATGTCTTCTGTTATTGCTGTTACTTGGTTTTCTTAAATATGTTATTGGTGTCTGTAATTAACGTACTAATTTAACCACAAAATATGAGTTTTCTAATTTTGTATTATCTTGATTTTTAACCGTTTTGAAACCTATTTAAAGGCAGCTAACGCTGGTAGAATTATTAGGATATATCTGAATGTAATTTAGGAGGATGCAGTGATCATTTATTTAATGCCAGTGACATGTGAAACATTGTTTATATTGTCATCCTTTAATATATAAACTCCAACCAGATGCTACATAAATGAACTGGACTGATTTCCAAATATAAAGTAACAACTTTAATGTTTTAATCACTATAATTCTAGGATATCTTATTTTCCCTAAATTGTAAGCAAATACTAAAGTCAAACAAAAATATTGTAGAGACTTAGATAGGTGCTTTCAAATTCCTCATTACAGAGTCATCAATTGGTAAAAAACTCTTTAGCAAACTAAATTATCTTACTGCATTCTCTCATCTTCAAATTACTGCCAGTTCAATTCTTTTTTTTTTTTTTTAGCTGCTATATTTTCCTCCCCTACTTCAGTAAAATAAAACTCCTTCCAATCCTCTGTTGCTTCTTGTCTTTCCTCTGATATTTGTATCCCTTATGTTACACTTTTCAGGTATTTTAGGAAGTCAGTGCTATTGTACTCCCTCCTATTTGATACATGGTCTTTCCCTAAAGAAAATATAAATAAAATGCTCAAACCTAGACAACGTAACACAGGCCATTATTCATCACAAAGAAATCCGTTACAAGAAATTGCCCATAGAAACCCTCTAAACGGTGACTTTCTCTGGTGCATGAAAAGTGTAAGTCAATTAAATAATATACATTTACACTCAATTTTTCCAAAATTGTATCAGTTTTGCAAAGTGGGCTGCAACTTGTTCTCATCAGATTGTTGGACCCCATGCAACATGGTATAAAAAATGAGTCATAGCCAGACTAAAGAACATGATTTCTTAACTCTAGCTAAGACATTAGGAGCAGTGGACTTCAAACTTTTTTAAGTTGTTGGAGTATTTCTTCAATAGAAATCTTACAAGGATAAGACTTAGAAAAGGGATAAAAGTAGTAGGGTTATGTTCTTTCCCCTTTCCTTTACTAACTGGCTTTAGGATCATCTACAAAAAAAACCTACTACCTTCCTCAGAGGACAGTTTGAAAATAATAGTATGAGACTATTCACTACTTACTCATAAAGATCTGGCTACCAAAATCATAATCTTACCATAGACAGAGACCCAACATGGAGTATGGGTCCAGTTGGGAGTATGTTGAGCATTACCCAGGAACATGCCTTGTTCTTTGTTTAAAACAAAGTTGGGAGTATGTTGAGCATTACCCAGGAACATGCCTTGTTCTTTGTTTAAAACAGTACCTGAAGACATGGGTCACATACAATGAAGGGTCAGTGATGGTAACAATAAAAAATTTTTAAATAATGAATAGATAAATATCCTTGACACAGGAATGGTTTCCTTTTCCTGTGCCAGTTGTTCTGTCTGTGCCAACTCGAACACACACCCCTTCCAGGAATGGCATTCAGCCATCCTGGCAACCAGAATTAGAGCAAAGAAAATATGAAATTTCTCTTCAAAACATAAGTGGAAAGATGAAGGCAAAGCCAAGCAAAAAGTACCCAGATTCAACATGCACATTGTTAAATGTCACTTCATAGTAAGGCACTTTGTGAACGTCAAGTAAACATGGACATGTATAAATTAGGAGAATGAGAATAGGTATGACCTACTAAATAGGCATCAGCAAGTAAAGAAAGTCCAGGAGAACATACAAGTTTCCAACTTCCTTTTGAGGAGCAAAAGGTAGAGGAATTGGGCAAACGGAGAACGGGAATGGGAAAAATATTTGTTGTTGTACACGTTTTTATACTTTTTAAATTCTGAACTATATGATGCCATTCGATTCAACACATTGAAATTGTTTTTAAAAGGAGGGTAAAAAGATAATTCCTGTAGACCATTCTGGAAGGTCATGTTGACATAATGAACTGTTTTGGTTTGGGGGGAAAAAAGTCAGCAACAGAATGTTTCATCCTAAGAATCTAGATTTAGGCTATGTAGGCCCATCAGTTAGGAAACTTCTTCTTCTACCTCAGATAACCCTTCAAGAAAGAGGCACCTGTTGACTGAAGCCAAGGATTCTTGTCCTGATTATCAGAGAGAGATACAATGTGGCAAGGGTTCTCAACAGTCCGGCTAAATGATAGGGGTCTTTAGGATACGATGTGAAAAAGAAAAGTCAATGTCTTACCTCGAATTATAAATCAGAGAAGGAATTTCACAGCTCTCTCTTCATAACAAAGGAATTGCAAAGATCAAAGAGAAATCTTAACCACCCTGAATGGCATATACCCTCTTTTCAAGGCATAGTATTTTCCCCTGTGAACTAGGAACAAGATGTTTGTTTACTGACAGATCTTGCTTTGAGCATTTAATCACCAAAAGGAGTCACAGAAGAGAATCATTAAAACCTGATAAAAATGAAAAAGTAATATTTCTTTCAAAATACACATTTCAGCCAAATTTCAATAACCCCAGAACATCTTGTCCAACTATTACATGAAAAGAATATCATAAATGAGGAAACAAGAACAAAATACAATGACACCTAGGAGATCCCATGGCTTATTTAACTGAGTAAAAAGAAAATCTTACTGGTAAATACCATGTTTCTGGTGGCTATATGAAGGTAGCTGATACTCCATGAAGTCTGCATTCCTTACCAATTAACTAAGCAGGTCACACTTGCCTCTGGGATCAAGGGCCTATAGCACTATGATTTGGGACAGCAAGATAGCACTAAATGTTCTTTATCTTCTCAGGTCTAGGGTCATACGTGCTACAAGTGTTTTAAAACTGTTCTTGCCCATTCCTTCCCGTACATAGGGGAATTACACACTAAATTCAAGTATTAGCATGTAAGTGCCCACTGAAACCATCTGTCATAAAAAAAAAAAAAAACATATTAATTACAAGCCTAATTTTGCATAATGTTGAAATAAGTTCTTTAAAAATGGTCAGTGCAGAAAGACTTGTACCCACCTCTGAGGAGCACACAATCCAGGATGGACCCACTGATAAAGATTGACACTCTCACATGCACAGAAAGCAACAGAGATGATTTATATTATGAAATAAAGTGCTAATCTTGACTAATATAAAAGTAACACATGACTTATGAAACACTGTAAAACATTTTCAAGGCCATTAAATTCTACAGTTGGAGTTTGACATCACTTGTTTTTTGTTTTTTTTTTTGAAGTCCAACAATAGTTTTCAAACATATTAATGCTTAAAGTTAAAAGTTAATACTGTATAGTTTTAAAAGCAGATACATATCCAGTGGTTGCTCTATTTCTTTTTTATGTCCCTTAATCTATCCAAAGTAATATTCAGAATAATTCAACTCAATTCAATCCCATGGTTTTGGGAAGGTTAGGTGTAGAATAAAATGGCTCATCATTCAGCTCCTTGCACAGGCATTTGTGGGCCCCTCTTACTCAAAGGAATGAGGTCATACCAAAAGTCCAAAGAGAAAGAGAAGGTAAATGTCCATTCTGTTCATTTTACAATGTTTTTTGAGTTAGGTGATCTTAAAGTCATATTTTTAAAAAGTAGTCAAAAGGGGAGTGCGATGTAATCTGTGCATCCTACTTTCAAAAACATAAATGATAGTAAAAGCCCAGATACACTGACGATAGGATGGTGTGAAGACAAAGAGAATTAAGGAAAAAAGACACAAAGATCATATGAACAAGGAATTAATACAGTATCATAATGAAGGCAAACATGTAAATAAAAATATTAAGAGAAAAAAGAAGCAAAATAATTTTAAGGGCAATTATATTGTGAATAACAAGCTAAAGCACCAGAAGCATTGTTTTTTACTTAGTTTTTTCCTGTGCAGATATTCAGCAATTTTCCTCCCCTCTTACTAGCAAATTCATATTATTAGTACTTGTGTTCACTTATATAAATAAAAAAGAAACTATTTTCAAATGCAGTTTGTTGCATGACTTGTAATCTTCTTAAGTTATGTTTTAAATTTCACTGCAAATACAAACCAACTGACTCATATGTTTTTGTTATTAATAACTGATAATTTAAAGAAATATAAATAAATGGCATCCAAATGACTGTTAAATTTTCATAAATTGAATTATCTTCAATAAATGTTCAGTTAACAGAATTAACTTTTTTATTACCACTACACAAAATAGGCAAAGATATATTATCATGTGTAGCTCTGGTTATCATATTTTCCCCCTAACATTGTTTCTATTTTTTTTCTAATTTTGTTTCCACTTTCTGTTTCTAATTTTGTTTCTAATTCAGAAAATAGTATGTAAATCTATCATTTGCAACTTGAGGTATTAATAAGATGACACTCTTGGCATAATGTAGCCATCAGCAGGGAGTAAGTCGGCTGGTGTAAAATCTAAAATTGAGTAACAGCCTTAATTGTTCCATGGTTTTTAAGTTTTTCTTAAGGAGAAAAATACACAAAATAAGCCTTTTTTTTTTTTCTCCCAAGTTGTAAAATGCAGCATTCTTTAAGTAAATCCTCTGAGCGGAATTTGTACATTGTGATTGCCATCCTTTTGCAGCTCGGCAAAGCAAGGTAAGATAGCTTAACATAGCTTTTATCTGCGAGGATTCCCTGAGGCAGTTTCTGTAAAAGGGTTAATGACAGATGTTTCCATTAAATCTGACCTACCTCTTAATTTTGCCATTGCCTGATAATATCCTGGCTTTGTGCTTATTTGCATGGGCAAATGGAGTCACTCTGTAACAAGTAACACAGGGCCCTCATTGAAACAAAAGGTCAATTCATTTTAAACTGATGTGTGCAATATTTTTTGTAGTTGCAGTTAAAACAACAACAACAACAACAAAATACCTTTCATACAATGCTACTAGTTACAAAGAATTAAAAGCTCTGTTTTCTGAACCCCTGGACACAATATACATCTGTAGGCAGAAACAAGTACTACCAATAGAAATCAATATATCTCCTTGTAGGTAACTGACTAGAAAAATCACTTCTGTCTCTAGGAAGTTCCTCTTATTTTTATCCTAAATACAACCAGGACACAGTAAATTGTCTTTGCTGAGGAATTAGCTGAAAACTCCAAATGCTAGCAGCGCTTTCTTTTGTTTACTGAGTGTTATTACTTTTGCAAAGAAAAAAAAAATTATATATATATATATATATTTTATATATATATATGTAAATATACAGGGAATAGTTACTGTCTTAGGTTTGTTCAAAGATATAGGCTTTTTAGCCTTTAGGCTGCAGTCCAAATACTACAGTTTATGAGTGACCAAATTATGTTTCACCAGAAGAAAAGAGTAAGTGGTCTTGAACCTTGACCAGGTTGCTGTAATAAGCCCCTTTAAAAAAATAAAGCAATTAAGACAGTTCACATAGTTATATGCAAGGCCCTGTTCAAGCCACTGTTTCTGGAGGGAGAATCAAATAATGTCAAGGTGTCTTCCATGATTCTTCTGAGGAGTTACTTCAACTCTCTACTTCCTTTTTGATTAGTCTATAGCCAGGACTCAAAAAACATGGCATTAATCTAACTGTGCTGTTTGATTTCAGTGTAACATTTAAAGAGTTTACTATTATCACTTCCTAGAGAAGTTCTCTCTGTAATTATACATACAGTGTATATGTGTACAGTTACACACATACACTACATGCATATCATACGTCATCTTTTTTTTTTTTTAAGATTTTATTTGTTTAGGGGTGCCTGGGTGGCTCAGTGGGTTAAAGCCTCTGCCTTCAGCTCAGGTCCTGATCCCAGGGTCCCGGGATTGAGCCCACATCGGGCTCTCTGCTCAGTGGGGAGCCTGCTTCCTCCTCTCTCTCCCTGCCTGCCTCTCTTGCCCACTTGTAATCTCTGTCTGTCAAATAAATAAATAAAATCTTAAAAAAAAAAAAAAAGATTTGTTTATTTGACTGACAGAGAGTAGTAGGCAGAGAGGAAGGCAGAGAGAGGGGGAAGCAGGCTCCCCACTGAGCAGAGAGCCAGATGCAGGGCTCCATCCAAGGAGCCCGAGAGACCATGACCTGAGCCGAAGGCAGAGGCTTAATTCACCGAGCCACCCAGGCGCCCCTAGAATTGGTTTTATAAAGCAAAAGAGGTAACACATATAACATCTGATAGAGTACCAGTCTTAATTTATTTATAAATTTATTAATTACAAACTTAATAAACCTATTACTATACTGCCCTTTTATTTTTTTAATTCTTTAAAAGATTTATTTATTTATTTATTTGACAGATCACAAATAGGCAGGGAGGCAGGCAGGCAGGAGAGGAGGAAGCAGGCTCCCTGCTGAGCAGAGAGTCCAATGTGGGGCTCCATCCCAGAACCCTGAGATCATGACCTGAGCCGAAGGCAGAGGCTTTAACCCACTGAGCCACCCAGGCGCCCCTCATACGTCATATTTATCACTATAGTCTAATCGCTAAGACATTTAAATACTGGAATTCTGGCATTAAATTTCACCTTGCTTGTAAAACAGCTCTTCTGTGTTTTACTGATAGTAAATCTATAGACAAAACACTCCTATTATACCAACATCTGTAATTACCTGAAAAAAAAAAAAAAGATTTGTGGGTAGAACAGTAATACTCGCTAAATAGCTAATTTTCTTCATCTTAGATAAATAAAGCCCACATTTGGCATTTGGACATTACAAATCACTGAAATAATTTAAAAAACTCTACTTGCCTGGTCCCAAGTTTGGTTTTTTAATGGATTTGTCAGAGAAAATTCTATTCTCACCATTCGGCCTCAACTTTATCTATAAATGAGGTAAACAGGAAGGAAAGATGAATGATTTCTAAGGGCTCAGGAAGAAGTCTTCTCTGCTGCTGTGTGCATGCCTGTTGCAGCCAGGAGCATGTATTCCTCTCCCACAGATTGCCCAGATCTGACCCCCAGCCCCAACTTCAACCCTCTATAGATTCACCTATATAGCTCAGGAAAAAGGAAATCATGTCTCCCCAGCTAATTCTCTATGGATGGTCTTCCAAGATGCAACCCACAATCAAAAGTATAAAAATCAAATGAAATCAACAAATATTTACAGAGTACATGGTTTATACAAGGTTCTAAGTACTGTGAGGGATACTGTGATAGGGGTATGCTTCCCTTTCTATACAAACTAACCACTTCATTAAGTAATGATAGAAGCATTAAACAGTAATATCAGGCTATGAAAATAATACCACAAATGTAAAAATAATAAATGAAGGCAATTGGACATGTTAAGCAATGGAAGAAGCTAGGGATTTTTAATCAGGTTATGGTTTCTGTTTACAAAAGTCAAGTCAGAACTACTGGTGATTTGAATCATAGGTTTGTAGTTAAGTGAAAAACAAAGAAACAAACAAACAAAAACAAAAACAAAACTTCTAGGAAAGATGGGAAAGCAGGAATATCCTAAGCTTACCTCTTCCCAGGGATACAACTAGATAGCACTCACATCAGTGTAAATAACCCAGAAAATGACCTGAAGACTGGCAGAACAAACTCTACAACTAAATGTAGAGAAGAGGCCATGTGGAAGAGAGTAGGTAGGGCAGAGGCATGGTCAGGAGCTAAATGGACCCACTGGAGGGTCTAGAGGAGGGAAGGACACTGTGGTATGAAGAGGAGAGGAAAACAGACTCACACCAGGGTGTCTGAATAGGGAAGATGAATCCCCATAACATTTGGCTTTGAAAACCAGAGGGGGTGAATTCCTTGAGTTCTTACAATAGGAGAGGCTTAAAACCTGGAATTTTATTTTTATTATTATTGTTTTTTTAGAAAGATAGGATTAGTTCATTTATTTATTTGTATTATGTTCAGTTAGTCACTGTATAGCACACCATTAGTATTTGATATAGTGTTCAATAATTCATTAATTGCATATAACACCCAAAGCTCATCACAACACATACCCTCTTTAATACTCAGCTACACAGTTACCCTATCTCCCTATGCCCCTCTCCTCTGAAACCCTGAGTTTGCTTCCCAGGGTCCATAGTCTCTCATGGTTCATCTCTCTCTCTAATCTCTCCCCCTTCAGTTTTCCCTCCCTTCCCCTATGGTCCTCCATGCTATTGCTTATGTTCCATATATGAGTGAATCCATATGATAATTTTAAAAATCAGGAGGTTCATGACACAGCCTGAAGGAGGAGAGGAAACTGAGTTCTGGCCTTAAAGAGATGGCACAAGAAACAGCCCCAGAGAGATACAGCATAGAAGTAGCAGTTGGAAAACACCTGAGGCATATGGGAGGCGATTTGATTGCTAATCTCACAGCATATGCTGGAGGGGTAGGGATCATTAGGTGACTTTTCCAGGAACAAAATTGCTGGCAAATGCCACATTCCTGCTCACCCCCACCCCCCCGCCCAGCATAAACACAGAGAAACCTGCAGGAACTAGCAGTATGCCATCACTCACTGCCCAATTTGCTAAGAGTATGTCCTGCTCCCAAGTTCTCCTGTGGACATGCCCCTTCCATCCAGAGGCTTCAGTTCTAGGTCTCCTACCACAGCAGGCCCACAAAAGCCTTGCTAACATTGCATGTCCCACTACCACTCACTTTTGTGGATCTGCACCCTCCAAATGGCCTTCCTCAGCTTCCAGAGCTTCAGGTCTCCTCCCACCAGTGTACACATTGCTGACACCATATGCCCCATCCCCAAGTTCTCTTGCAGTTCAGTGTAACTGCATCTCTGGCAAATATATGGTCTGACTCAACTTAAGCCCAAGGCAGCCCCAGACTGGCCCACTGACAACACAGAGACCAAAGTCTGCCCACAACGGCAAAGAGAGCCATTGCAGACAACTGGACTGAAGGCAAAAGTGGCTCAGTCACTGTACCAGGGCACATGAAACACACATAGGAAACACCACTGAATCACCAGGTTCTGGTTAACAGGGGACACTACAGGGCAGGGCCCTACAGGATGTCCTCTTCATAAGGCTACTACTTTCAGAAGCAGGAGACATAGCTGACTTTTCTAACATATAGGAGATGGAGACACGGAGAGTTAGACAAAATAAGGAGACAGAGGAATATGTCCCAAATAAAAGAACAGACAAAATCACAGCAAGAGAGCAAGACAAAACAGAGAAAGCAATATGCCTAATAGAGAATTTAAAGTAATGGTTATAAAGATACTCAATGGACTTGAGAAAAGAATAGAGGACCTCAGTGACACTCTTAACAAAAAAATACAAAAGGAACCAATTAGAGATGAGGAACTCAATAACTGAAATTAAAAATACATTAAATGAAATAAATAAATAGTAGACTGACTAAAGGAAGCAGAAAAATGGATTGGTGACTTGGAGAACAGGACTGGAAACTATCTAGCTGAACTGGGGAGAGAGAAAAGTAATAATATTTTATATATTTGCAAATGACATATCTGATAAAGGGTTAATATCCAAAATAAATAAAGAACTTACACAACTGAACACACACACAAATCCAGTTAAAAATGGGCAGAAGCGATGAACAGACATTTCTCCAAAGAAGACATACAGATGGCCAATGGACACATCATAAGATGTTCAACATCACTAATCATTGTGGAAATGCAAATCAAAACCACCATGAGATACCACCTCATACCTGTTGGAATGACTACAACCAAAAAAACACAAGAAGCAGCAAGGGTTGGCAAGGATATGGAGCAAAAGGAATCCTTGTGCTCTGCTGGTGGGCATGCAAACTGGTACAGTCACTGTGGAAAACTCTATGGAGGTTCCTCAAAAAATTAAAAATAGAACTACATATATCTTTTTCAATTAGTGTTTTCATATTCTTTGGGCCAATACCCAATAGAAATACCTCTGTTTATTGGGGCATTATTTACAATAGCCTAATTATTGAAGCCACACAAGTGTCCACCAATAGATGAATGGATAAAGAAGAAAAAATGTATGTGTGTATAACACCCAGTGCACACAAATATATATACAATGGAATATAAACTCAACCATAGGAAAGAATGAAATCTTGCCATTTGCAACAACATGGATGGATCTAGAGAATATAATGCTAAGTGAAGTAAGTCAGAGAGTGACAAACACCATATGATTGCACTCACGTGTGGAGTTCATGAAACAAAACAAAGACTTAAAAAGGATTCTTAACTATAGAGAACAAACTGATGGTTACCAGAGGGAGGTGGCTGGGGGGAGTACATGAAACAGATAAAAAGGATTAAGAGTACACTTATGATGAGCACTGAGAAATGTATAGAATTGTTTAATCACTATATTGTACACTTGAAACAAATGTATCACATTATGTTATGTATACTGGAATTTAAAAAAAAAAACCCACTGTAATAATTGTATATGCTAGAAGCCATACAATGAAAGAAATCTTCTCATTTATGTTATTTAATCTTCAAAATTTCTCTTTGAAGTAGATATAATTATTACTCTCATTATATGGATAATAAAAAAAAGCTTGAAAAGATTACATACTTCTTTAAGGCAACAGAACTAGGCCTTAAGTTATACAATCGGGATTCATACCTAGACATTCTGACTCAAGTTTTATATTCTCAACCTTGATACCTCTCTTGTGGGCACATAAGATTTAGACTCAGACAGATGGGGTTATAGTCCTCACCTGCTATGTGAACTTAGGCAAAGTCCTAGTTTGTGAAATAGAACAGAAAAACAATACATGTCTAAAAAAAACAGTTTTATTTACATGGATATCAGTTGTTTTGGTCTGCCTGGCATCTTCTCTTCTCATAAACAATTCACCTTTTTTTTTTTACGGGAAGCAGATCAATTCTCAAACAAGACGCACACATATGACCATGCCCTGGCCGGAAAAGCTCCTATTTTCTCAGTCATAGCTTGGGTTCAGGAATGACCCAATACACAAGACAAACCAATAGGTGGCCTATATGAGACTTGGGATAGAACTATGAAGAAAGAAGCCATAACTTTAAAATTTTAGGATGAGTGATTGGGGCTGCTTGGACAGAGACCATATGGAAAAACACTGCCTAAAAATGAAGCCAGCACAGAGAAAGGCAAGAAAAGACAAGAGGGGAGCGCAAACCAAGCCCTTCGATGGTCATGCCTAAAGATAAGGATCTACTGAAATTTTTATGTAAATGAATCAACAACACTCCCTCCCAGTTTTGCTCAAGCATATCTTAGTTTGGTGTCTGTCACTTATGACCAAAGTGTTTAAATCTAGTAAATCACTTTACAGAGCCAATGCACATGAAGAACTCTATTTAATAGCTGGAATTAGTATGTGCTCAGCGAATGTTGGCTATTTCCCTTGTTGTTTTACTTACTACTGTTGTCATATTTCCCCAGAATTATGGATCGTGAATGAGAACCAGGGTTTAGAAAGAAGAAATTACCATGGTTTAGTTTCTTTATACCAGGATACTCAAAGAACATAGGGACAAATTTTAAGGAGTATTAAGAAACACCAAAAATCAGCTTTTCTTGCTTCCTAGCCAATGGCCCCATTTCTAATTGGCCTCACTGTGTCTCCAAAGGAGCCAGAAGCAGTTATTACCCATGCCCACTTTGTAGTCAAAATGTTCATATATCCAAATGATTATCCAGATAGAAATAACATTTTATATAAACTAAGGCCACTTTTATTTGCTACTTACTGTAGTGTCAGTGATAACTTTTGTACAGAGCTCTAAACATAGGGCCTTGCAAAAAGCAATGCAATCTGCTTCTGAAAACTTTCATCCATGTCACCCAGAAGTCTAAGGTCAATAATTAGGTTTCTGGTAATAACTGAGTTACTTAAGATTTATATGGTTGCCATATACCCATTCCATCAAGTTGACAGAAAAGGAGCTCTCTTCTGCTTCCTTCTCTGAACAGCCCTTATAATGTGAGAAGCAAGAACAGTTCCACAGGAACCGTTGTGAACCACTGCATCAATCACACAAACATTAAAACGTGGCTTTGTTACTCATTACTATAGAAAGTATTCTCTTGCTCTGTTGAAAATGGTTGCAAATAATCGTGTTCGAATGGGAGTTTTGTTCTTTTTTAATATAGCATTTTGGGCGAGGGGAAAAAAAAGCACAGAAAGATATATTCAAGAAACAAAGCAAGATTAAAATAGCTGAATCAACTAATTGTCATCAATCATCCTATTAGCATGGGAGCCATATACTATAGGTTCCTAAGCCCAAGAGGCCGACTCACATCCTGACAGAGCAGTTGGCAAATGGATATACGACGATAGTGAGAAAGGGACAAGAATCTGACCTGACCTGCCTAAGCAAAGAAAATTCTCCTCTGACTTCAAATGTCATTCTTTCTTCCATGTCCTCTATTGCTGAGCTAATAAGCACTGACTGGCATCGAGTCTGAAAAGATTTTCACCTTACCTCTGACTTATCTTTCTGGTTTCAGTCAAGCTGATCTCTACCATAGGTAGTTTGTGTGGATTTGTGTTAAAGAATAGGTATGTAAGAACAATGCAGATATTTGCCAGAAAGAAACTAAGTGGACTCCTGGTCAAGTATCAGCTCTAAATGTTCCTGTGTGACAGAGACTGGTGAAGGAATGTATTACAGTCTCTTAAATTCAAGCCAACAAAGACTCAGACCATTACTACAGACCAGAGCTTTTCAACTATGGTTTCTCTGTAGGAAAAAGTGGTAGGCAGTAGAAGGGTGGGGCTTTCTGACAGCTTTCTAAAGACATGGCCCTGAAAAGTTAGAGCTTGCCAGTGGGCCACCCATGGAAAATTCTGGCCTTATATGAAGCATCACACTAAGTTATAAGAAAATAAATGAATAAAATATCCAGGCTAGCAATTTCTTCAAAGACTTAGAAACTGAACAGAGAATTATGAGATGGGATACTGCCAATCTTTTGTGGAGTGGCCCTGGGCAAGTTATTTTGTGTTCCATTTTCTTCAATAAAAGACTGTTCTTACCAGCACTATTATTGATAATAAAAACACACAAACAATAATTTCTAAGAACAATATTGTGAGAATTAATGTATGTAGAGGAATTTAAGAATGAGGGGTGAAAGGCACAATATTATACTATTACAAAGTGCTTTATCAACCAGCATATTACATAATGTGTTATAATGTACCATGTGCCCATGGAAACATGAAATCATTCACAATTCTTAAGTACTGCCAGATGCATAGCCATAACAAATTTCAACCCCTTTTGAAGAATTCACCCACACACTCACTTCTCCAACCAATATTTCCACTGGTAACTGTCAGAGTTGAGAAATCATAGAATAGACCCTTATTCACATCTCTGTGGTAATTGCATGTAGCTTGCTTCATATTTGGGTAAGGAACATGTCTTATTCGTAATTTTATAACTAGTAACTTGCCCTGTTCTAGTATATATGAATACTGACTGTTTATTGAATGAATGAACAAACAAATAAATGAACAGATAAGTCAGACATAATAAATCAAATAAGTCCTAGTAACAGCACTACATCCACTAAGAAGAGTCTCTAATGTAAGAAATATTTAGAGTGAGGTGGTCAAAGATTGGCTTCTTCCCAGCAAGTCTATATGTTATTTCCTAGTATTAGTTCATTTGTCGTTTGTCATAACTTTCTGGAATGTATAAGTAATCCTATTATAAGAGATCCTTGCCATTCTCAATGGAGGCATCTGGTTTTACTTAAGGATGCTGAATGATTTCATTTTTCAATAGCTGGGAACATGGTATATTATAACTTTTACACAGATTGAATAATTTCTGATATTATAATGTACCTGTGGTAGGTGGAAAAAAATCCTCAAACTTTTGAATTAACTGTAATAAGGCACATAAATGCAATGGAATAGAAACAACTCTGGATTTGGGATTAGAGGATCTAGCTCTGCCATATACCTGCCCTATGAATTTGGCCTACCTAACAATTTTCTCTGAGCCTGTGTTTTCATCTATAATAACAACTATGTGTAATAAAAAAAAAGTCATATACACAGGGTCAAAGAGAAAATTTACTAAGTTGAATAATGTATACAAAATAGTATATAAATGGGAGAATGCCACACAATGCAACATGACAGCTAGATATAAAATGGCAGAGAGGTCTATGGTATAAATAAACCGTAAAATCCTTAAGCTGAGGGTCCATAACATTCATCTTATAGTTCTTATACATCGTATGTAGCTTAAAAAACAAATCAATTGAACCATCAATGTCAGTTGTTGAATTGCAGGCATCTATAAGATATGTATGTTCAATTCTCAGAATGGCCTTCCAACGTCCCTTTTGATAAACTCTCTAATATGTATGGTATTCTTCAAAGTGTGGTCTTCCCATAACTAGCATTAGATTTGGTTAGTTTGTTTGTTAAAATGCAGGCCCCCAAAACTCATCCAAGGAGACTGTAATGGAATGGAACCAATAATGGAATGAATCAAGCACCCAAGATAACTCTTATGGACACTATTATAGTAGGTTTTAAATTTACTTTTATGGCACAAGTTATGGCACAAGATCAGTTCACTCAGAGAGGGTATATGCTCTTAAGTGATGTATTCTAGATATTCAGCCGTTTTACAATTTATAAACTGCTTTCAAATATGTGAAATACAGTATTAAAAATGAGAAATGGTCTAAAAACATTATAATACCATAGGAATGAGTGCAATTTAATTAAAAAATATAATTGTGTCCATAATAAATGTAAATGTGTATTAAAACCCCCAAAACATTCATTTGGTTGTTGTCCGTGTTTCTCTGTGAGACTGTGCTCTATATGGTGCTGAAACCTCACTTTGCTCCCTGCTGTATCCCGGCACTAAAAAGGGCCTGGCACATAGTAGATGCTCAATAAATATTTACTCAACAGAACAGTAAGTATGCAAAAGTGAAATGCATATCTCAGAAGAGTTGTTGGCTTAAAATCTGCCCAGTAGTACATAAGGATGGGTTTATACAAGAGAGTTTATGGCCCAGGTTCTTTTTATCAGAAGAAAGGAGGAAGACAGGGCCCCAAAATACAGGCTATCAGCTGAGGAGATTTCATATATATACCTAAAGATACTAATTTTTTAACTGAGGTTAAAATTTCAAACTGTAAATCAATTGTCCTCAATTTCCAGATGCTTTTATTCCAAAACTAAACCCAGTTGCATAGCATATAAAAGCTTTCCTGAGGAAGAATGACACTTTACGCTGCATTGAGGGGCCAAAGGGTAAAATAGTTTTGAGATCTGAGGTTGTGTAATGGTCAGGTTCTCCTACAATTATGAAAGAATGACTATTGTGGCATTGCGAATTACAATAAAAAATTGGTCTTCATCCTCATTTCTGGCACAGAGCCCTGGAAACTCTTGGAATTTCCAAAGTGATGAGAGTGATAAACGCTGTCTTTTGTTATGTTAAGGAGATGATTTTTGGACCTCCCATGAGGGAGGGGCTGGTTACCAAGGACCAAACATGTGATTAGAAGTAGAATTTTCAGCCTAATCCCTTGACCTCCAGGGCAGGAGAGGAGCTAGAGGTTGAATCAATTGCCACTGGCCAGTGACTTAATTAATCATGACTGTGTCATGAAGCTTCCATAAAAATTCAAGAGGACAGTTTGGGTCCTTTATTTTTTTTCAGAGAGCTTTTTCACTTAGGGAACCAGAACATTCCATTTGCCACCGAGCCAGACCCCAAGCTCTAGGAAGACTAAAGCTCCTTTGCTCAGGACCTTGCCCTCTCTACTTCTTCATGTGGCTATTGATTTGTATCCTTTACCATACCCTTCAGTAAACCGGTAAATGTTAAGTAAATGTTTCCCTGAGTCCTGTGAGCCACTCTAGCTAAGGAGGAGGTCATTATCACCTCCAATCAGTAGCCTGTTTGTCAGAAGCATGGATAACAGTCTGGGGCTTGTGACTATCATCTGAAGTGGGTGTGGGGGAAGTCTCGTAAAGCTGAAACTCTAACCTATGGGATCTGATGTTGTCTGATAGCTGATGTTATCCCCGAGTAGTGTCATAATTAATTGGAATTCTTGGACAGCTTGCAGGTGTCTGAAAATTGTTTGGTGTTATGTGTGGACCAAATTGGAATTTGGTCCAGGAATATTAAAAAAAAAAAAAAAAAAACATGGGCTGGCTGAGATATTAAGTTCTATAGCCTGATCTTAACTAGTTCCTACTACATAATCACCCTATGCCCTCCAACCCCTCAAAGATGAGTGAAGGGAATCTGACTAGTTGCAGGCATCAGGACTGGTGTTAAGAAGATGGCAAGAGAATCATATGAATGTCACTGGGCTGTGATTCCCTTGCTAATCAAGAACAGAAGTCAGTTTCCAAAAGGTGCTATTTAGCTCTAGTCACCCCTAGGGGTACACAGGGATGGCTTCAAGAATATGTAAGTAAAAAAAGTTAAGTTTGGGGCTTAGATACTGCCAGAATGAACAGTCATTAAATAGGTTCAGTGCTCAAGTCCATGATTTTAATCACCAATTTCCACGATGACCACTGTCAACCTTCCCATCTCCTCACGTCATAGCCAGGGTCTTGGCTTCTACAAAACATTAATCTTTACCTTACCTGGCTCTGCTCTGCAAAAGACACAAAGAGGGGGTCAGCATATACAATTACAAAACCACCTGAATCCCGAATTAGGACCTAAATTAGGACATAAGCAACTTCACTATGAGGAGCTTTATTCTTAAGAAGGAACCATGCTTACCAATTCATATATTTTTTTATTCTTTCATTCAAAAAATATTTTAACGCTTCAAGGAACTTACAGTCTAATGATAAAAAGTATGTCTCAATAATTGTGCATTAAGTAAATAAATACAGAATGAGTAAATGCACTTGTGATTAAAATGGTTATAATTCTTCAATGAACGAACCATATAAATTTGACAAAGGAAATATAAATAATTTTCCTAATTATTAGCTGATATGGGGGAGGCAGATAAATGCACAAGTCTTTTTATTTTTGAAGAGTGTCATTCTTTTTTTTTTCTAAAGATTTTATTTATTTGACAGAGAGAGAGAGAGAGAGAGCACAAGTAAGCAGAGCGACAGGCAGAGGGAGAGGGAGAAGTAGGCTCCCTGCTGAGCAGGGAGCCCAATGCCGGACTCCACCCCAGGACCCTGGGATCATGACCCGAGCCGAAGGCAGCTGCTCAACCAACTGAGCCATCCAGGTGCCCCAATGCACAAAAGTCTTAAACTTTGCTCTTGATGTTGAATGAACAAGTGTCAATATCAAAACACACAACGTGACCCATGTAGATGTTTATAAGATTTAATAAAATCCTGATCTTTCAGATAGCATGAAGTAGAAATCTGTCAATAATGGAAATGAAAATATTCTGAAATAGCTTATGGTAAAGGCATAGTGGAAAAGGTAAAATAGGTGTTCAGTAAGTGTTTAATGAAAGAATAAATCCCCGGAAAAAATCCTTTTTAGAGGCATAAAAATAGAAATACTAAGAATGAACAAGAAAGTGTGAAAACTAGAATCGATGTTTGTACATAAATAGAATAAGCAGCAAATTCCAGAGGGCAAATATCTAGAGACACATCTCCCAATGTTTATCAGAAGAACAGAGTAGATAAAACAGGGTCCTTTATGCAGGAATTAGTTAACGCATTACTGAAATAAACACGTCATGAAATAAAATGTATCAGTGGTTAAAAGTTCACTGTCACTCTTAAAAATGTTTCAAGAGACACAAGAAGGAAAATATGACTCCTATTTGTCAGTGAGTGATGGGGAAAAAGGTGAAGAATAAGTAATTATCCAAACTGACATGGAGTTGAACCAACAAGGAGACTAACACAGATGGTCAGAGATTCCATTTAACCTTTCACCTAAAATTTGCCATCTTCCTATGAGAACTAATTCTACCAGTGGTTCAATTCTGATTCAGAAGGAAAGAGTCACTTTCTGAGTCATAACATCACCCTGGTTTTCCTTTCGGTCCTCTGTTCCTAGCCTACCAAATCCCAAACCATTTTAATTCATCTAAAGGTTGGCCTGGCCAGCACCAGAATTTAATGCTTCCATAAATGAACTCTGATTGACATGAAAGATGACTCATTCACAGAAAAACTTGTATGGCTGCCATTTGGTCAGTTTGGGGTTTGTTTTTAAAATGAATGCCAGTTGAGGCCGAGCAGAAGCCAGGGTGTGTTTTTATTTTATGTCTCAAATAAAAATAAAGAGCTGGGTATGAATAATCAAAGTGTCAGGCGCCTCCCTAGATACTTCTAAACCTTCCAAAAGCAGTCCTGGGCTCAGCAAAACGTAATAGAGTCAAAACAACCATGAACAGCATTAGTACCAAGGGTTTGCCCCAGAAAAATAAAATAATTATGTACAGATTCTCCTGCAGCCCCAAACTCCAGTGCCTTTCAATAGTATATTAAGTTAAAAATACCTGTTTGGGGGGCGCCTGGGTGGTTCAGTGAGTTAATGCCTCTGCCTTCGGCTCGGGTCATGATCTCAGGGTCCTGGGATCGAGCCCCACATCGGGCTCTCTGCTCAGCGGGGAGCCTGCTTCCTCCTCTCTCTCTGCCTGCCTCTCTGCCTACTTGTGATCTCTCTCTGTCAAATTAAAAAAAAAAAAAAAAAAACAAAACCTGTTTGGGAGGGTGGAGGTCCTAAGAAGACTAGTCCTGGAAGCTAGGAGGATATCACATAAAAGGAAGATAGATATTATTTTTTTTAATATTTTATTTATTTATTTGACAGACAGAGATCACAAGTAGGCAGAGAGGCAAGCAGAGAGAAGAGAGAGAGGGGGAAGCAGGCTCCCCGTTGAGCAGAGAGCCCGATTCGGGGCTGGATCCCAGGACCCTGGGATCATGACCTGTGCTGAAGGCAGAAGCTTTAACCCACTGAGCCACCCAGGTGCCCCGGAAGATAGATATTATTATCTAGCATAATTCTTACAACAAGCAGGGACCCTTGTGATTAGCCAACTTTACTCTGCCACTCCCTGTTAAATAGTAGAAGACATATGGCCAATACCTTGTTATTTGGAGTCTAATGATCCGTTTTATGGATCATACATATTCTTCATCACCCTGTGTACAACTTACATATTCTGTGGATAGTTGACAATAGGTACACAATGAGGAAGTGGGAAAGAGAGAAATGTGGAGGAGAGCAGGTTGTTAAAAAGCAAGAAGGTGAAACTAAAAGTGAAAATGAATAAACATGGATTAATTCTCGAAAAAGAACTTTAATAATGATTGGGAAACTAATTTAAATGGGACTTCTGCAAAATTTATGGATTTTAGTCAACAGTGTATCCTAGAGAAAGAAAGAGGAGAGACAATGTGGCAAGTGTGCAATGCAATAGTGGGAAATGCTTGGGATATTGTTCCAAGAATTTGGGGCACTGAGTTAAAAGAAATCTGAAACTTTTGGTTCTAATACAAAATAAAAAGCAGAGTAAAGCAGTAAAGCAGAGTAAAAAATATACTCCTACATCATGATGCACTTGGAAGCAATTAGCCCTCTAGCATACATCATGATAATAAAAAGATATTTCCAAAAGTTTGTGATGGAAAAGAACCTTCAGTGGTGTATGGTCTGAGTCAAGTTAAATGGTCACTGCCCAGCTGCAGAGGGAGGTTGTTTGTTTTTCAGATCTGCGATTGCTGATTTTTCTCATGCTCTCAGCAAAAGATCTCTTACAGTGTCTTTACTTCAAGAAAGGCCAAAGCTTTTTATATACATGAGCACATTCACCCCCTGTTTATTTCTGAGATGGGTAGGTATTGTTATCACCACTATAAACACAGGGCAAAAAGATGCCAAAGGGCCAGTTGAGAGGGCCCTAGGAGTGCCCTGTACTAGTCTAATGAGGCACATCTCATCCTCTCAGAGTTGGAGCCTCAGGAATAGGAACACATTTTAATATAGCCCAAAGCAGTTCAGACAGCCCTAGAAGCTTAGTAGGAGTTTAAAAAGGAAGGAAGAAAGGAAGAAGGGTGGAGGGAGGAAAGGAGGGAGGTAGAGAGGTAGAAGGAAGGAAGGAAGGAGAAAGGGAAGGAGGAAGGAAGGAGGAGGAGGAAGGATGGAAGGAAAAGAAAAGGAAGAGGAAAAAAAAAGTTGAACACTGAGCTCAGCAATTCAAAAAGATCTTTGGCCCAGCTTGCTTCCACAATAGAAAATATTGAGCATTGTCAAATGCTACTCCAGACTTAGAGTCTTTAAAAAAAAAAAAAAAATCAAGTCTTCCTGGAGACAAGGGAACCAACTAAAAATTTATTTATCAAGTGTTTTTAATCTGATTATTTAAATCAGAGTATGAAAACTGAAGTCATGCTCTCTACTCAGGAGATCTGCCTTAGAAATAGAAATATTTGTTGGTTCTGCACCTCAAGTTCACGTCCTTACACACTAATGTCCAAGTTCACCATCACCCTGGCTCTGCCAAGAGAGTAAAAGAAATAACTTTGGGGCACCTGGGTGGCTCAGGGGCTTGAAGCCTCTGCCTTCGGCTCGGGTCATGGTCTCAGGGTCTTGGGATCGAGCCCCACATCAGGCTCTCTGCTCTCGGGGAGCCTCTTCCCCCTTCTCTCTCTCTCTGCCTGCCTCTCTGCCTACTTGTGATCTTTGTCTGTCAAATAAATAATAAATAAAATCTTAAAAAAAATAACTTTTTTTGTCATATGTAAAGTTAAAGTTGAATAATCTTATAGCACCTATGTTATTAAAATGGAATTTTATGTAGTTTGAAAGCTACAGTGTTATAAAAATGACTGTGAGCAGAACAGACTTGAACACTGCGAGTGGAGACCCAGTATCTGAAAGGATCTCCTGAGCTGAGAGAGCAGTGATTCTGTTGGGACAGATTAGAGTATCTGCAGAGGGAAAATCCCTAGCTGGGGACCACAGCAGGATCCCATCCATCATATCACATGTTAGTTCAGAGAACTGAAACTCTTGAAGCATTTTTGGCAGCAGGGAGAACTTCGAGCATCCTAATGCTTTTACAAGGCTGGATTTTTCTTTTCTCCCCCATGTGCTTCCAGATTTCATAACATGAGAAACATAGGAGCAAAAGTTAAAATGCTTTAATGGTCCCCATAGGCTATTTAAATAAACACTGTGATTGCGATTTAGACAATCTGGAGTCCATTCAATATTAAATCCCCACCCTAAACTACAGCTACTACACAAATAGGGAATTCATGCTATACTCCACATGGCCATTTACTACTGCAAGGATTGCCCCTCAACCATCACAGGGTGGAGCTAGCCAGGCCCAAGATGACACCAGTTAAATCTGTCAACAACCCGAGAGAAAGCTCCACTGAGCAAACACACTGATCCCCCTCACACAGCCCGCCTTTGTCCTGACTTTGCTACAACTCTACTAATCTCCTACTATCTTCAGCAGTGCAAGCAGAAACTTCTTTTGCAACCAGCTGTAACAAAAGATGCCTTTATTTATTTTCACACACTGTATGTATATATTTATGTTGTCCCTTCCGTTCCTGCCCCCGCCATTCCCACCCCTTCCTACAGACCCAATCCTAAATAAAGCTTGATTGAAGTAAGCTGTTCTTCATCTCAGAGAAATACATGAAGAAAGTGGCAATAGGACTGATCAGGTTCCTTTTGACCAGGCCCTTGTAAAAATAATATCCCATGACGTACGGCTTTGTGTGCACCAGGGCTAAAAGATTCAAGAATGAGGCAGGCAATAAATATCCTAAAATATGGTGTGCCAAATTGAAACAATTGGGTGGTGAAATATGTCAAACCACTGAGTGTTCCTCCAACTGCTCTCAGACATCAGGAGGTTCCTGGGATCATGGTGCCCTTTTTCATTTTTATGTACTGTTGAAAAAATACTGGATTGGAGTAATATTGTAGTTATGGCATTTGAAAATTATTATTATTATTATTATTATTAATTGATATTATTTCTGGTTATAGAATGTACAATAGTATTTATGTTTAGGGAAGAAAAACATTTTTTAGGCAAAATTTGTTCACAAAAAAGAAAAATCTTAATTCTACAGCTCCAAGAATTTTTTGACCCACGTATCCATCTATATAATCACACTCTGATTAAGATAGAGCATATCTCTGTCACCCCAAATGGTTTATTCATGCCCCTTTCCAGATGATTCTGTACCAGAGGTGACCTCCATAGATGAATTTTCCCTAGAACAAAACTAAGCTAGTTTTGCCTAATCACTGTAGGTTAGTTTTTGCCAGAAACAAACCTTTTTAAGCTTTAGATGGCAAACATTATGCTGCACGTTTTCTGTACATTACCTCACTTTAAACCCGTTTAATCCTGTAGCACAAGAAGAGACAGGCATTTCTGTCCCAAGTTTCTAATAGAGAGGATAAGTAACTTGTTCAATATAAAATTGCATCTGAAAATCTGAATTTATTATACTCAAATAATCAGCTAGGCTATATATACATACTATATAGACCATTAAATACAATCCCCAATTAATGGTTTAAAAATTAAATGCATCGCATAGTAACAGTGTTAATAACAATATTAATCCCATGCTCTCTGGCAGGTACTGAGCTAAAGGCTTGATTGCACTGCCTCATTTAAACCTTATAGCAACCCTGTAATGCAAATGTTGCCAACTCCATTTTGCAGATGTAGCAAAAAAGTGAAAATATTTGCCACATTTAAATAATAAGTGGATTCAAATCTTGTACTTTCTGGCTCATCATTGTTGGTTCATAATAACTGCTCAATAAATATGTGCTGAAACACTGAATCAAATGATGAATTAAAATGCTTGAGGGAAAGTAGGCTATGTTTTGAAGATGTTAAGCAAAGTTGTTCATCACTCCGTGATGACATTAACAGGAAAAAAAAAATTATAGAAATTGAAAGTTAGAGAATCTTAGATATTACTTGGTCTCTTCCCTTCATTTAGGAGATGAGTAAACTGAAGCACAAATGACCTCTTCAATATCATGTAGTCACATAATGTTGACTTTCATTGAAAATCAGGTTTCCTGAGCCCTGTTCCAGTATTAGCTTTGTTCTATTTCTATGGTTCTGAATCAAACATACTGCATGGGTTCCGAATAAGTTTATAATTGAATTTGTTAAGTTTATCAACACTTCAAAATAGTTGTGACAATTATTTTGTAATGTGTTACGAGGAGAATTGGAAAAATGAGGCAACAGAGAACAAGGTTACTTTCCTTGAGATGCTTAGATATTTCATTGTCACAAGAAGAATTAACCTTATGAAACAGTAAATATTATTAAATGTGTGCTCCTGTGGTAAAAACAAAACAAAACAACAACAACAAAAACACCAGATAGCCCTATAAAAGACTGCATGATAAAGTAGATCATTAAACAGAATCAACCACCACAATTTATGGAACAGATAATACCTACAGCGAAAGTCAGGAAAGGATGAGATTAGTGTTGGAAACAAATATCAAGGAATTTAAGACTGGTGTAGAAGTTATCACAGGCTCACGGGTTTGAGAAGAGAAATCATCCAATGCAAACCCCTCATCTTATACAAGAGGAAGTGTGTGCAGGGAGATGACAGTCTTTTCCCATGGCCATGAATCTGTAGCCACAGCCACTCACTTCCAGTCTAGGATTCTGCCCATGAGCACCATTTAACCAACTTCTTCATGATCTATTGACAGAGAAAACTTTCTCTGCATCCAAAACAATAAAATAAGTTCAACATTAATGAGTGTCCCATATGCCTTGAAAGATACCTATAAAAATATTACTTAGCAGTATATTGACCCAATTGCTCCAATTTTGAATGTATTGCAACTGGACTTTGGCATTTAGTATACACTAATTTCTTAAAAATAATTAAAGAAACAAGGTAAGTCACAGAGAATCCATCTTCCAACTCATTCACTATCCTAAAACATATAGCTCAAAGAAGATTAAAAATGGAAAATACATTTTTACAAAACTGCTTTTTTCTGGCATCTTATGATGGAATATACTTTTGTTCCCCATTTAAAATTGTCAATGGTGCACAAGTGATTTCATCCTGTGAACCCATGAGGAATGCAACCACATGCAAACCTTCCAGCTGTTGTTCATCAAGAATTGTAATATTTATTCTGGAAGAAGCAAACAACAGATGCATTTGGAGAATGTGAGTTCACCTGGTTCCTATAGCATATGAGCTCAAATTCAATTTGCTAGTCAATAAACATCTTGTAAAAGAGCAACAACCTCCAAAAAAAATCTAAAAATAAATAAAAAAATTAAAAAGCACAGGTTCTGCAACTTAAATTTTAGAGTCCATGTACAATCTTGATTTTAATCCTTATCTTCTATACCACTCCCATTTACACTGTAATTAATCAGTAACTGTTGGTGATTTTTCCTGGGAACATTTTTTTCTATCCATTTCAATAGCCTATCATGCTTCTTTCTTTAAAAATGGCATCTTCATTTTCTGGGACAATAACTTACCATTGGTTTAAAGATGACACGAAATGTATTTTCAGCTCGCTTTCCTGATTTACAGCCATTTTCAATAAAACTGCCAACCAGGCATGAGAATCCATGAAAACACTTCAGGGTCCCTGAAGGACCATCTATCATTTTCAAATGAACATTTGTATTAGAAACCAGAATTTTTCAATAGTGATTCAAATTTAGACCTTTTACCTTGCAAGTACTCCAATTACACACTTCTGATGCCTTCTAAAAGGAAAATAAATTAAAAAATAATATACAATGATTTTAAACAGTTGTACAAAACCAAGTAGAAAGAATAGACAATTTTTATTTATTTATTGCTTCTCCACTCTTGTTCCCAGTTTTTGGCTATCTGATAGGTAATATACAAAAGAATAAACAAGCATAGAGAAAAAGTGAAATGTCTATCAGATGATTTCTTAATAAATTTCTGATAAAATTTTAGTGGTCTCATAAGTTATCTTTTTGTGATGATGTATAAATTTCACTTTTTAAAACTAATCGGTCCCTTTCGCCATATCTTTTAAAGAACGAGCCAATTAAAAACATCATTAGCATGGAAAATTAAAAGCAAACTTAAGTCTTAAATCTGTGAGACTTAAATTTAGTTTATTGGAAATTAAACTCTGAATATCTGATATTGAATAACTGATAATTCACAGTCAAAATATGTTCATCTTTGTTTCTATCAATGTTCAATATACAGATTATTCAAATAGAATCTATTCCACCAATATTTACGGGATACAGAAAACCTTTCTAGAATTTAGGGTCTAAGAAGAAGGATGTGGGCAAGAGAGTATCAGTAACAGTGTGGGATGGAGCAAAGAGAACCTAATCCAGGGTGATGGAGTGTTTCATACTGCCAAATTCTCAGTGTAGACTATGCACCTTTCAGAAACAAACAAAGAAAAAACTTAGGCAGAGGAAAACAGGGTGAGAGCCTGAACTTGGAGAGCCAGATTACCTGGCTCCAAGCTTGGATCTGCTACTCAACAATAGGCAAGTAACACAACTTCTCTGTAACTTGGTTTCTTCATCCAGTAGTATAGAGTTCGCTAAGTATAAAATAAGTTAATATACATAAAATACTTTTTTTTTTACTTTATTTAAGCTTTATTTAAACATATGATGTAACCCCACCACCCTCACCCAACCCCTCTTCCCCCCACCCCCCTCAGTTTGTTTTATGACATTAAGAGTCTCTTTTGGTTTTTCTCCCTCCTGATCCCATCTTCTTTCATTTTTACTTTTCCTACCACCTTAACTCCCACCCCCGTTGCATCTCCACTTCCTCATATCAGGGAGATCATGTGGTAGTTGTCTTTCTCCAGTTGACTTATTTCGCTAAGCATAATACGCTCTAGTTCCATCCATGTCATCGCAAATGGTAAGATTTCATTTCTTTTGATGGCTGCATAGTATTCCATCGTATACATATCAGATAAAGGGCTAGTATCTAAAATCTACAAAGAGCTTAGCAAACTATACATAAAATACTTAATACTGTGCCTCACAGAGAGTAAGTATTATCTATATACATGCTTGCTATTATTATCTTTTTTTTTAAATGAAGTATAGCTGACACACAATGTTACAGTAGTTTCAGGTATACAATGTAGAATGATTTGACAATTCTGTATGTTCACCGTAAGTGTAGTTACCACCTGTCACCATACAATGCTAACAATGCCATTAACTACAATCCCCTATGCTGTACCTTTCATCACCGTGACTTATTCACTCCATAACTGGAAGTCTGTACTTCCTACTCCTCTTTACCCATTTTGCCCATTCCCCACCCCCACTCCACTCTGACAATTTATTTGAATAATCTGTCTTTTTGTTTAATAGTACTATGGACCTGATTTCTCTTCCTTCTTAAAGAAGATAACATTTGGAGGCTAGAGACTATGTCTTACATTTTTATGTTGTCACCAATCTCTAACATAGTCTTACTGTCTAGGAGCTATTTATATGGTATATTGGCATATAAATGACAGTAGTAATGGAAGAACAAGGATAGAAAAATTGTTCAAACACTTAGGAAAGATGAGTTCAGCCTAAAGGGGGGTAGGGATGGGGGAAAAAAAAGATAAGAAAAGAAAGAAAAAAGGAAGAAAGAAAGAAAGAAAGAAAGAAAAAGAAGGAAATTACCAACTTCCAAGTAGAAGCATTCTAGAACAGAAAAATAGTAGGATAAGTTAACTTGACAGTGAGAATTTCTTCTAACTAAGGGAGAGACAAAGCTGGGCTTGGATATTCTGTGATTATATTTTCTCCTATGTATATATGTTGTTCCTACATATATACTCATTCCTGCAATAAAAATATTTTTTCTACACTCAGGAAGACCAACCTGACAGTACATTGCTGTCAAAAAGATGCACTACGAAAATGAACGGAAAGATTTATAAGAAGATGACCACATTTTAAGGTCTAAGTCATAAGGAAAATCCAGAGCTTCTTGGAGATGGGAGCCAAATTAAACAATTTCCTAAGCTATACTAGCTATCTATTTGTTCCAAGAGAATTTCTCCCATAGAACTTGAAGTTATCTGGTAGAGTGGGTATCCTGACAATATTAACAAACAGCAGAACTCATTACATTATATTGATATTTTTTATCATTATAGCAGATTACATAAAGCAAAAACCTTGTTTTAATTAGAAAGATGAAAAATTTGAAAACACCTGAATGGTCCAAGCCAAGCTTGGAGGAATGATGAAAACATTTGATCAAACATAAAATGATAAGATTTTGACAGACATTTTTATAAGACTTTACTTGATGCACATTTTTGTGTCATTAATTTTAATAGGACATTTTAAACAAAACTAATTGAATGAAAAAAAGAAGTTCTATGTAGACAAAGAACAGAGTAAGTTCAATGGAACCACACTAATTCCTCCTTTTTTTTTTTTCAAATTCACTTTTCACTCCAAAATTCACAGATATTTTCAAATAAGGATATAGATGTGTTTGATTTAGCATCAAGCCACACACAGGAATCAGACAAATTTATTTCCTCCTCTTCTAACACTTCAGCAATGTCCATGATTTTTAAATCCTGCACTGCTACTAGGTCACAAATGATACCAAATTTAACAGAACAAATCAAACCTGTTTACTCAGATGCCAATTCTAAAGAAAGATAGTAAAGGATCTCACGATCTTAAATCAGGGAGGGGAAAAAAAAAGGTACCACCTGCACCGGATAGCTACTAGCAGTGATTATAAAAATGAACTACATTAAATACAGTTATGCATTGCTGTACATTTTAGTACCTATTTGATTAATGACAAAAGTAATGGCAGACAGTTGCAATATGGAATCTAATGTTTATACCCAAACAGTACATCAGTCATTGAGCCCGAATTTACCTTACTCCCACACAAACCTGGTGTCAAGCTCAATGTTTATTTCTACACAAAAAAAGAATGAAATAAAAAAAGAAAAGAAAAAAGGCTCAATATCCAATTTGAGGAGTTCTACTTTTTTTTTTCACATGAACAAAACTTGTATGTGTGAAAGAAAATCCCAAAGCCTTTCAAACCACACTTTTGAATTTGCTTTCAACATTTCTGAAGCATTTATCACACCTCTCTCAAAACTTCTATGCCCTACTCAGAAATCTTAACTATGACTATTGCATGATATGGGCAATTTGGTTTTTGCTCTTTATATTGTTTTTTTTTTTTTTTTTAATTCTCCAAACATTAAACGTGCTACCTTTGTGTTGATGGAGAATTTACTTCATTAATAGTCACTGGCATTTAGAAACAGGGACCGCAGGTTTTCCCTTTTTATACCATGTAAGACTCAAATGGAAAATAAATAATATAGTTGTTGAACTTTTCTTTTAACAGACAAGCATGTTAGTTAAAAATCCCATCCTTTCACATCAGAGGGCTATGATCTGGGGGAAATGTGGTGCAGAAGGGATGGAAAAAAAAGATTTAATTTGAAAAGTGGTCACTGTAAAACGGCAGACAGATACAGAGGAGATAGAGCCATAATCCAAAGCAGCCCACCTGACTTTGAGAAACTTTTTTATTATTTTAATTAAGAAAATTATACTTTCAAAGGTATGGCTGAAACCACATTTAAAAGGAAAAAAAAAAAGGTTGAAATAAGCAAACACCAAGTTTGAATGTTCCTCAGCTGGAATCAAACTGAAAGAAATCACAGACTCTCATGGCTTGAGTTTTATTTGTTTGTTTGTTTGACTTTTGCTAAACTGTTTAATTCATGAATATTTTTCAAAGGAGCTTGGGAGGCCAAAATAAGATTACACTAATGCACAATGTGGTACAAAGGAAACACTCAGAATGCACAAATGCCTGCACACAAAGGCAAGATGCTGCTTCCTCCCACATACATATCAGATCTATATTAGCAAATCAAAAGAAATAAAATTAGCTAAGTGGAGAGGAAGATAGGGAGATAGCTGATAATTAGACATGGATTAAGGGAGTAAGAAAAGTGGGGAGAAAGATGGCTGGAATTGGAAAACGGAAATGGTCCTTTTCCCTCATTGCTTTCATTTAAATCCAGCTTCTAGAATGTGGGAGTATTTAGGGTTTTTTTGTTTTTTGTTTTTTTGTGGGGGGGGGGGTTTGCCTTTTTTTTTTTTTTTTTATAGCCCTTCTCCAACATGTGTGGCAATTAGCATCTGGGTTTGGGTGGCTTATTATTATCTTTCGAAACATATAGTTTGATATTCCTTTAATTAAAATGGTGACCATCACCCAAAACAACTTTCTGGAGAAGGACCTTGTAAACCCACAAAACCCAGGCATGGGTTTGTTGAACCTGCAGGCAGTTTTGTTTAAGTGAGCATTAAAGACTTGGCAAGCCCTCTCTGCTCTCATTTTCTTATTCTCTATTATCTGTCCACTTAATAATTTCAGAAACCTTAATCAGACTCTAACCAAAAAAATCCACACAGTGCTTGGGATAGAGTGATAATACCATCTGTTTTCATTCTTATGTGGGTTCTTTCCAGCCATACAATCCAGCATTCTGGCTGCTTACTTTATAATGATCCTAACATTATAGGTGATTTAAAGGAAAGTCTCCTATGTCACTTGCCTCTTGCAAACATGCAGAACCTTTTCAATTCACAGAAACTCTGGAGTATTTTCATATTAATGTTGATCACATTTGAATTCTATAGATAAATAAGACCAATCCCAATACTTGAGAGAGAGAGAGAGAGAGAGAAAGAAACCAAAGCTACTTCTTGCTTTTTTTGGTAATGGTTGGTAAGATGGAAAGCTCTTCTAAAAGAGTTATTTGGCATGTGACTTCTCATTCTCTTAAAGTCTAGATGGCAATTTTAAAAATAAAATAGCTAAACCATTCCTAAAAATAGAACTGACTTACTGAGAACCTTTATACAATGACTTTTCAAATGTGCAGCTTTTACCGTATTCATTAAGAATTAGATTACAATATCATTATTCAAGGATAAAAAATAAAGAAATGCCAGTATCCTTTCCTTCTCATCCTGGTAACAAGTAAGAATTCAGAGCAAAGGTCAAATGCTTTTAAACTCTTTGATACAGGAAAAATTAGCCAATGATATGGAAAAATACACTCCAAATAATTCATTTTTGCAGATTTTAACAATCAATATGGAGCACCATATGATAGATATGGCTCCAACAATCTGTATCAATCATGAAGATTGGCAGTGGCAAACTACACAGACCAATTTTTGTCATGCTACCACAGTCGATTTTACAGACTATGTGTAACCAAGACTTACTCTGGTGCTTTCCCTGACACACCACACAGCCCCTTCCAAGATCTGCTTCCAACACATTCAAGGGCTTTTCTGAACCAAACCTAACTGAAAACCTTTGGAGACTGGCACACAATTCTTACGATACTCCATGTTTTCCTTCCAAAGGCTGCATCTTTAATACATTATATTGGGTTTTTCCCATCACACATTTAATGTGTGAAATTTCTAAACTCTTCCCCTTCACTTATCTAAATTGAACTTTGGCAGCCAACAGTTAACTGTTGGAGAGTTGCTTAAAAACGATCAAACCCTTTCTAGATCTGATTGCAAGAAGTATCAGTGCCAAGATAGAAATTTCAGTCTTCATCATACACAAAATCAATATGTATGCTTTGCTCTGGAAAGAAAGCCACCTTGAAAATAATTAATAAAACATCAAAGCTGCATACAACTTCAAAAATCCACATAAGACTGAAACATTTGAGGCAATTAAAAGAAATTACTAATTTATATAAGGTGGTACATCTCTTTGAAATATATATATATGTATATATATATATGCTGAAATCTCAGTTTTGGCTTCAAAATGGCAATTTAAAATCTTAACAACATATCCATAGCAATTATGAATGTTATATTAAATACATAAACTTTGAAAAACCATAAGAATAATTTGGAAATATTTAAATAATATCAAAAGCTATAGAGAACTGCAACCTACATTTTTTCACTGAAACACAATGCATAGGCATATTATTAGAATTAGAAAAAGGCATACATTTGATATTATAGTATGTATATAGATGAAATGAGACCTCCATAAAACACATGACAACAAAATAAGTCTCATGTGTCAGTTGCATTTTACTGTCCTACAGAGTTAACTTTCACTGATTTATTCTTATATACACCTTGCTTAGTGGCAGATATTTTTAAAACAGGTTTAAAAAAGATGGCTAAGAAGCACAGTAGATGTGGAAGATGGGGAAGGGAGGCATGGTGGGACAGAGAGGGAGAGAGAATGAATCACATATTAGGGAGGTGCCTGAGAAAAGGAAAGCCTGACAGACGAGATGATGTTTCCTTTGGCCTTTAAAGATGAGCCAGTTTTCGAAGGCTAGGGATGGAAGGGTGCACATCCTGGACAAGGATAAGCAGCTGCGTAAAGAAGATGGAAAGTTCTGTTTGGATAAGATAGAGAAGGGTCTTATTTAGACTTTATCCAGTAGGCAACTGGAAGTCCTTAGAGGTTTTCAGTCAGGAAGATGACATAACCAGATCTGCATTTTAAAGAGATAACTGGCATCATCAATGCGATAAATGGCTCCATAGCAAGAGACAGGAGGTGAGGAGTCTACTCAGGAGAAATCTGTGATATGACTGTGGCAGATGGGGAGACCCTCTAGTAAGGTGGAAGCTTGGATGCTTGAGAGCAATTTTCTCTGTGCTCTCCGTGAGGCCCTAACCCTATATCTAATCCAATGTATTGATTTTAAGGACGCACGAAGCTTTTCTAGAACTTGAGCATTTCTAGAACACACAACTTTGCAGAGCACTTTTTTAGACATTTCTTAATCAAACCTCTCAACCTTTAAAAATGAAAGGATAACTCTTCCTCAGTACAGAAAAACTGGGACTATGACTTTAGTGCTTCTGCATCAACGTCTTGAGAGCATCAACTGACCTCCTTCTCTATTTGTCATTAATCTTTTATATCTGATAATACAGCAAAAACTACAACTGTGTCTAGTTGCAAACTGGGTCTCTCTGTCCCATTAGTTCTGCTCTGTGCAATGTCACAAGTCAGCCAAAATGGTGAAAGGACATGGCATTTGTCTGAAATGAGAGGAAAAAAGTAAAATGGGTAGGAGTACACTAATCGTGTCATTAAAAGGCCAAGAAGCTGCTTTAGAATTTATCTAGTCAAAATTTTCATTTTAAAGATGAAGAAACCTTGACACAGTGAGAGTAAGTGATTTGTCTAAGATAAAAATTGACTTCTAAGAAGACCATAAGAAACCATGTTATTGTTGACCCAGATTTCTAAAGCTGTTTATTCTATAAATTTTATAAAATTATTAAAATATAAAATTATAGTTTAAAAATTACTTTATAGCAAAGTTGTTAATAAAATTTTGGGGGAAAAGTGTTTTCTTAAGGACCTACAAAAATGATAAGTATCATATTTTTTATATTTCCTAAATTAAGGAAAATGTTTGTTTTATTTGTATTAACTGAGAGGGAAGTTATTTCTATTTACCTATAAAGTTGCATTAATAATAGCCTAATCCGGGATGCCTGGGTGGCTCAGTTGGTTAAGCAGCTGCCTTCGGCTCAGGTCATGATCCCAGTGTCCTGGGATCGAGTCCCACATCGGGCTCCTTGCTCGGCAGGGAGCCTGCTTCTGCCTCTGCCTGCCCCTCTGTCTGCCTGTGCTCACTTGCTCTCTAACAAATAAATAAAATCTTTAAAAAAATAATAATAATAATAGCCTAATCCTGCAATGTCACCAAAACAAATATAACTAATTTGAAACCATTGATTAAAGTGATTATTTCTTCAGGTCTAATATATAAACTGTTAAGGAGATAAGTCAGTCATTTGGATATCTTAATGATGACTGAGCTCCTCTAGCATGATTGAGCTGTCCAATTCCTTTTTTTGAGATATCTGATTTTTAATTTTTTTTTCTAGTTACAGCCCATAGCTGGTCTGTATCTTGATATGTGATTAAACAGCTACATTGCACTAGTGTTTAAGTCCACCTCTGAGTTTTAAAATAGCATAATTATCCCAAGACAGAACTAAAAGGGGCTGCCAGAATAGAATTTGTGTGTTGTATACATTTCTATCACTTCATTTATCCAGAGTACAAGCAATGGAAGGCTCACAGAGCAAATATCAAAACAATGATATATTGTTCAAATTCAGGAATTAGGATGTACTACTTTTCCTCCCTATTATTCTAAAAAAAATAGCAAAAATTTTGATAACGTTATTTGGGGGCAAATTCATGCACGTAAAATAAAAATACTCTTCTGAAAGGACAAAATAAGTGAAACTTGAAGTGGAAAAATGCCTTTGCATACTTCAGTTAGATGCGGTATTAATAACAGCATGATACCAAAGCACGCAGATATATTGGGAAGACATTCAGTAAAGATTAACCATCTCTATGATTGTAATCCTAGAATATAGAGGAGCTCAAGAAATAAATGTTTAATGTCTAATCCGAATTTGATATTAATTAAGTTCAGCAATGTAATCGCCCACCACATTTCGTAAATTCTTCCACATTACTAGAAAGTAACGTCCCACTACATTAAAAGAACAAAATAAAAACTGGTTTAATTGACTTTAATTTTTGTATGCATTTGTGAAGGTATATGTAATTTTTATACAAATAGGAGAGAAACTGTTACTGTTAATACAAGTTTCTATTGTCTGCTGTATACTTCACCTGGGACTATGGACTGTGTTGAAACTTCCAATGTTTGAAGATCTGCTTCTTTGCCCTTCGAACTCTAAGTCACTTTTGTCCCAAAATATTGTTTGCTGCATTCAGATTGATCTGTGTGATTTTGCACCTTCCCCAGGATTCCACAGCTATGCCATGTTGCTTAAACCATGCAGAGTGAGCACAAATATTTGATAAGCAAAGGTGATTTTTCCAAGTCTTCACAGGGAAAGAAACGGCATTGTTGCTAGTGCATGATTTTAATATGTTTTATAATGATGGTTAAATTAAAACAAAACAAAACAAAATAAATCAAGCTTGGCAAGGAAGCCAGAAAAAAAAAATTAAGGACAATTCTATGTCTTGGTACATTCATAATTTAGGATTACCTAGCTGGGTCTCTGTAATCATTAGTAGTAATATGCTTATTAACTTGTTAGTTTAATACATATGGCATCAAAGTAAAATCAAATGATGGAATCAAGCAAAATCACAAAATGATCGTTTTCTCTCTTTACCCTAAGCTGAGCAAGGAACCTTTCCAAGCAGTGTGAACTCATTGGCTTCCCCATAACACTACCGAGCTCACGCTGCCATATAACTGGGAATCAGAGAGGTGAGGTCATTTCATCACTCCTTGCAAAAAAATGCAAAACGTCTGCTAAAATCTGACTTCATTTGATTTACTCTCCAAGACTGTTTTTTATTAAATATGTTTGACTGCTATCTCTAATTAAATGTAGAATTAATTTTGGCAAACTAACCACAGATGCAGTTTATGTTCAATTTTATCAGACAGATTTATTTATAAGCTGTCAACTTCTTGAAAGACTTCATTTTGGAGCAGTTTTAAATTGCTAACAGTAGCTGTAAATGGAGCTACTGTTCTCTGGAACACTAAAGGAAAAGTATGCTATAAATGTCCGTTCCATCTGTGAGGAATCATAAAACAATCACATTCCTTTATTTTTTTTTTCCTCCGTAGGACCTTTATTAAATTAGTTCAACTCAATTAAAAATAACTTCAAAAACATTTCAGAGCCTTTTGTTTCATGGAATACTTGGAACTCTCTGCACGGAACGTCACCCTTTTAACTAATCCCTTTTAGTAAATGGAGGAGAATAGTGGTATTGTGACTTCAGACAGTGCTTTCAAGGGTCTCTACTGTACCGAATTGAGGTCACTGCAAGACAATGCTCAACACCCAATAGCCATTCAAACATTCTTCACAACTCTATCAAACGTGTCTTTCTTTCTCTCGCCTGCTTTCTCTCATGGCAAACTCAGAGGACAATGGAAAAGCCTCCAGCACCATTTATGGTCACCATATTTGCACATGACAAAGTCTATTCTTCCTGGTTTGCCAACTCCCTGTAAAAAGAATGAACCCTGGGATAGATTTTCCCACCATTACTGTTATTCAAACTTATCTTGTATTTAATGATTTTTGTTGTTGTTGTTAGAGGGCTGTTACATGGCATTGGAGAAGCTGACTTGCTATTTTCGTGCATGTGTAACAAAGCAGAGACTAAATGCAGAATTAAATATGTCACATCATAGCCAGCATATGCATGATGGAGTGTACAATTTATACAAAACGGAGACAAATGATGAACTTGGAATTATTATACCTTGTCTTATTGTCTAGCATTAGCAGTATTATAAAACTTACTGTTTACCCATGAACCACCACGCCTGTGCCCCACAAGCACTATTTAGTTTTGCTTGGGAGTTTTTATGGCTGTAGCCACAAACAAACAAAATCAATTGCTGTAAATTTTTCTCACCAGGGCTGCTCCTTTCTGAACGAAGGAAAAAAAAAAAAAAAGATGTATCCAGAGCATCGTCCTCCAAACAAACAAGAAAAGCGCATATTTGCAAGCTATATAGTAAAGTTGTTAACGATGAAGATTTTGATTTTAATTAAGAATGGGATTTGTAGGACAATTAGTGAGATGTAATATTCTTTGCAAGAAACAGTACCCTTATTGGAAATACCATCTAAAATGGAGTGGGGGCACTTGGAGCTGCACAGAGACTTATTTCTATGGGTTTCTACCGTTAATGAGAAAGAAAATATACATGGAAAATGTAGGTACCTCACCTGAAACGCAGGAACACAAACACTGTTTGCCTTTTCTTTGCCCTCAATTTTTCTTTTTAATTCAAACCACATATATCTGTGTTGTTGAGATTTCAACCAGTTAATCCTCTTATCATTGATATGTTTATAACTTACTTCTTCACACTTATTTTAAATCACTGAATAATAGGAGCATACCTCATCTTAACTGATGATTTTACAAAGATGTCATAACATATTTAATGATGATAAGCACAAAAAACTCTCTGGTTATTTTGGATATGCTCAGATGCCCTGACATTAGAAAGGGAGCTTTTTCTTACAATATAGAAAATAATTTGTATAACTGCTTAAATGTTGGAATGACTATTTCCGTTACAGCATATAAATTTTCATGTGTTGTGAAAACTAAAAATGCATTTATTAATCAAGTGCCTGATAATTTCCCAAGTTTATTCAATTAATTTCATAACAAAATTTTCATTTTCCCTTTCTATAAACAGTAAGATTAAATATTCCAAAGTGAATTAAGGGATCTCCTTTCTATAGCAGATGGAAAAAATATTAATAGCATGTCACCAGATATTATGCTATGAATAATAAAGCCCAAATATATATAATCGCATGTATATAGTTAAAAACATGTATTGAGCCCAAATTCCTGAAATATTTATTCTACAGAATTAAGCATATGCTATCTGCCAGGCATTGTACCAAACAATGGTAAAGTACAATACACATTGAAGATATCTTAATGCAGTTTATAATATGCTGGAATGACATATGACTAAACCAATATAATCATTCACACTGTGTGAAGGGCTTGGATACACAAACAGGTATAAGATTTCTTTCATTTTACAAGCTGAAAGTGCAAATTCCCCACTATGGCAGGCAGGCTGGATATAATTTATGGTAGCTATTGAGTTCCCATCTGAAAAGCATCATGGGAAGTGTAGTAGGGCTGAGAACCAGAAACACATAATTTACCTTAGGAAACAGAAAGGAACAGAAACATGTGGATTATAAGGAATATTAGGTGGCCCATTATCTGATGATGCTATTTATATGGAATTAAGGCAAGACAGGCCTGGAAATTTAGGTTGGGGTCACCCAACCTAATTAGGTTTAGGTAGTTAGTAGTCCTTAAGGGCTACCCTTAACTACAATTGATTGATGTAGGACAGACAGGATGCGCCTGGGGCGGCGGGGGGGGGGGGGGAGAAAAGGAATTCCAAGGCTACTTCAGGATTTGAACTGAGAAGGGATGAGAGTTTGTGGTTTTAGCTGTGCCAAAGGAAAGGGGAAGCTGTGTGAAAAAGAGAGGAAGAAAAAAAAATGTGTGCTTTGGCAGCCAGGTAATGGTGGCTGAGAAGGGGAAAGGAGTCCATGTGATCATAAAGGTCTTACACTGGGCTGGCTGTATCTATAAATGGTTGAACCATGTGAAATTGTCAACTAATACATCCAAGTGATATTTGAATAGAGGCAGTAGACAAGGAAGAGAGATCGAAGGAGAATCCCACCGTTTATGTCTAGATTCAGGAAGCAGAAGGACGAAGTGGATTCAGTAAAATGGTTCCATGAGAGTCTCCTGTAGAGCTAGAATTCACACTTAACTTCCTTAGTGTAACTGAAAACAGTGTTAGCTTCAAAATATAACAGATTTCATATTTTGTGTATCTTTCCAAGACCTAAGATTCCTGATTCTTTATTTTGCTCCTTTAGTGTCCTTTAATTAAAACCCTATGTGTGACTTTTTTTTAAATGAAATCTCATTCTACCTCCTATTTTATTCTATAACTCCAGTACAAATTCAGAAGGTGTGTATTGTCCCATTATAAATAGTCTTATCCCATCACTTACCTTATTATAAATACTAAATCTTAACTATGGCTATCTTTCTCCTGACTGACAAACTTCATAAAATATCAATGATGCTAAGTGAGTCTTACATATAATCACGGGGATAGCTGCTTTATTCACTTTCTAAATAGCGTGTGGAGGAAGTGTTAACATCACACTTTCATAATGATTATGTGGAAGACAGGCTGACTTCAAAATCCCCAAAGGCCACCTGAAAAAGGAGGGTATGTATTCTTATCTAGGATGATAGTAATGACAGCTGACCTACCGAGACACCACAGTCTTACCAGGTATCTTGGTTCAAAATAAAAGGGCATCTCCTTCCGACAGACCTTGCCCAGCAAGTAAGAGCATGGCCAGCAAGAGGTGCAAGGGGTGAATGTCAGCTCTGCTCACCCCTATTCATGTCCTCATCTGGGCACCCTTGGGCCATGTGAAAACTATACAGTTGAGTCTGGGGCTCTAGCTTACTACACGCCAGGAATTCAGTTCCATGCATTCCATATACCTTATCTCCATGAAGTCTCCCAATAGCTCTGAGTTAGGTGCAATTATTGTACCCATTTTTGAGGTAAACTAATTTGCCTAAAGTCACAGTCAGGGGAAGCATCAAAGTTGCTGGATATGCATTCTGACCTCAAAGTCCTCATTCTTATCCAGAATGAATTATCACAAGTATCATTATGTTAAGCCAAGATTTAATTCCACACTTTCACATAATTATGTTTTGTTAATTATTTGGCTATAATATACATGCATGTTAGCGGTTACGGGCTAAATAAGTCCCAAGTACACAATATAATCCACTGTCTCTTTAGGAAATAACTTTGTAATAAATGTAATAAATGTAATAAATAGAAAGATATTCTACCAATGGTTTCGAATGTGTCATATATGAATGAAGAAAAAGTTCTTCCATTTTAGAAAAACAAACAAACAAACTTTGTCATTAACAAAAAAGAAAAACTACTATTAATTTTTGGCAAAGAAATTACAAAGGGACTATTATAATGGACAAAGAAATTAATTCTGAAAGCATCCCTCCTTCTGATGCCCTCTTCAAAATAAAAGTGACTGAGCACAATTAAATTAGTTTTAAAAAATTCTGAAAGGAAAGATAAACAGTGCAAATGACCCAGATAGACAAGCAAGCCTATCCTCAAATATAAAAGAAATAGACAAAAAAAAAAAAAATACCCTTAAATTATACTAATAATATTTGACTTGGTAGTAAAACACTTCTCACAGCATTTCTCAACTCAAACTAGTTGTGCCAAATCAAAAATTTTCTTTTGGGTAGTTAAGAAAGCCAAGTGTATTCAAAACAATTTTAAAACCGTTTTACCTATTACCGTCTATGTTTCCAAAGGAAGCATTGGCAAACATAATGTGGCTGTTAAGGGAGAGAAAACACTGTACATTTTTTTCATTGTCAAAATAAACCTTAGTTAAGAAACTCCTGGTTGGAAGTAATTTAAAACCTCTTAAGTATTGGGTAAAATCAGTATACACTGCAGGCTCTATACCCTTTGAATGTTTTTCCCTTAAGACATGATTCAAGAAACAGTGGAGAATGCAGTACTAAACTCCCCCAGTACTTGCAGAAATGTCCCAAGAATAGAAAATCTATTAGCTTGTTTTCAAAGTAATCTTAAACTCACAGACTTTGGATTATAGAATATTGCAAACAAGAAGTGGAAAGGAGGAAGAGGAAGAGTAAACCTTAGGAAAAATTAGTTTCAAAATATATTAATGGAGCTGGAGGGCAGGAGAAAACTTCAGGAATGTTTTCCCAGGTACTGATGTTTCATCCACAAAACCAAACTTTAAAAATGAAGTTATTATTTGATGTTATTATTTCACTTCTAGTAACATCCTCTCTATGGGGTCTGAGTGGCCTAGGAGCCCAGGAGAGTCAAAGTATTCAGGAAAATAGTTCTGCCTTACTTTTTCTCTCCCTTTGAATTAATCACGAGATACAAATCCACAAAAGTTAGTGAGAATTTTCCAATCCAGTGAACACATGTATATAAAATACAAAAAACGTAATCAAATACTCAAAGTTTAGAATGTAAAATCCATTCATTCCATGAATCATTACTTTTGTCCCGGCAATATTTCAAGAATACTTTTGCAAGTACCAAAGTTAAGGTTCCAAGATCGTGAAACAAAAATGACATATAAATACCATGTTTTCACAAAATTTAGAATGACCCATTTTTAAAAATTATTTCAATATACATCTAATAAACTTAGTAACAATGTGTCCTGCATTCATTTCTACACATTGGCCACTGCTGGCAGCTACACCACAACCACAGGTTTAAAGAACCAACAACGACTCTATTCTCTTTCTCTCCATCCCTCTTTCTCCCTCCCTCCCCTGCCATATATATATATGTACATACATATATACACACACACACACACACACCACACACACATACATACACACACATGTATATATATGTATATATAAATTTTTAGATTGTTTTCATTATATAATTAGAAATAATAATAATTACTGTTCTATAAATGACTGAAATTTTAATCATAATTATGAGTGAAATGTATTAATAAGACAAAAGGTTGTATTGACAAATTTTCAAAGACAGATGTTGTAGTTTAATTACAACACCTACCCTATGCACATATTTAATCAGTGATATGAAACAATAAATATTCCTTATCTTTTACTTATCTTCTCATTTCTGTTTTTACCTATGTGTTTATTAAAGTATATGGAATAAACCCAATCGGGCGCTTTGCCTACAAGTGTCAGGCAGATTTACTTGGTTACCTGGTGTAAAGGTGTACCTGGGGAGGATGAATTTATTTTATCTTTGATAAAACAATTAAGATGGCAGATTATATGCTTTTTATTCCCGCTGAGAGCAAATACTCTGAAAAGTGATTAGGAATGTGACATATTGGGGAACAACTAACTTCAAGTTAAGGTGTAATGCCCAGTTAGAAATTCTGAGATCACGTAATTTTCTACTGCAGGTAGTACATTTAGAGTATGTGGAAACAATCACATTCCCTTTTTGAAGGAATCGATTCTTAAATATTTTTTCGCCTTTGGAAATCTTCTTTTCAAAATATAGAAGGGAGTTAGTACTTAAAAATAGATTGCTCTAGGGGCGCCTGAGTGGCTCAGTGGCTTAAAGCCGCTGCCTTCGGCTCAGATCATGATCCCAGGGTCGTGGAATCAAGCCCCACATCAGGCTCTCTGCTCAGCGGGGAGCCCGCTTCCCTTCCTCTCTCTCTCTGCCTGCCTCTCTGCCTACTTGTGATCTCTGTCTGTCAAATAAATAAATAAAATCTTAAAAAAAAATAGATTGCTCTAAATATTTACAGCCTCCACTTATTCAAACAACAGGCAAAAATAAAAGCATCTCTTCTTTCCCTCCCCTACAAAAAGAGCCAATAGGGTCTCTGCGTAATGAAGAGAGAGACAGTGCTCTTTACTCCTCACCATTCTTCCAAATGATATCTCAGAAATGGGCCAAAAAGCAGAAGAAGGAACTACCATTCCCCTCAAGAAAGCTGTGAGCAACGGGTGAGAATCTCTGACCTTGTATTTTAGAAATCCTAAGAGAAAGTATAAATTCCCCCTACCATAAATCTTAGCTTTTTTCCTGTGAAATCAAGGTTCTGTCAACACAGGGTTACTGAATCAAAAATATGTAGATCCCACCTATTTTCCATATCGATCTAATGGTGGAAGTAGATTTTAATGGAAAGGGCTCATTTGAAATGGACTGCCCTTCCCTCTGTTCCCTGTAATTATGGGATCTGGATAAACTGTCCTAGCAATTGTCTACTGATGTCATGATTATAATCGGGTAAGTTTTTTTCATTAATATAAGAACAGTAATAGTATCACAACTTCTGCTACTAAAAGCAGCCTTGGTGAGGTTTGCATAGACACTGAACTACCAAACATTTCCATGCATATCTCCCAAATCTGGAAGAGACGATAAAATATGATTTGGTGAACAGGAGACGCACCAAGAGGAGACACACATATATGGATTTGATTACTTGAATGTAAGTGAATAATCTGGCAATCTAATATTAATTAAGATATTTTGAATGATTTATTAAATACTACTGGCTAATTTTTGTCTTCCTTCTATCTACCTCCTAATCACTATTTCAAATGATTTGCTCTTTGACTTGAATATGGCTATAGATTCTTACATTGACAAAACATCATTTTATCCCCTAAATCAGTCAGTCATCTGCAGACTTTTCCATCTCAAACATTATACATCCTACCAACAACAGTGGTCCATTATGGCAGCAAATCTTAATTAGGGATATATATTTAAAAGAGAAATATTTTTTAAAATGCCTTGTTCACTTGGCCTTCTGAATGCACCCCACAGAAAGGTTGTATCTTATGGCTCAGAACCATTTCCAATTTATTTAAGAATGTAACAAAATGTTTAATTATCGGTTTTTATGCCTGAGATACTTATAATAAAATTACTGATGACTCGTTAAAGAGTATTTAGATAACACCAGTAATATACTGGTTGCAAATGAAAACTACTGGTACTCAGCCAAAAGTCAGTAATATAGCTGTGTAAAAATATCTATACATTTTAAGAGGGTAAAAATATTAGTGAAGTGGGAAGATAAAAGAAATGTAATTGCTAGCTGATCAATAATTCCTTATTTTAGCTCTTGCTTCTAACAAATTTCTCCATATATAGGAGAGAGCAGATTTTTCTGTTTCATCCTAAAAAACAAAGAACGATTGCTATTCCCTTCCCCCCAGTTTCTATATACAGTCACTAAAACCCATCTGCATTCCAGTCGTCATTACAAATGATAGCTTTGCCAGATCTAGTCCCATAAATTGATATATTGGAAAAACTGGCATGAATATTTTAATGCTCTGCCATTCTAAAGAATGAGCTTTAGGTTTTGTAATTATATATGAATATTAGGAATTCGTACATGATTACACATATATGTCTTTATATATTCATGCATAGAAAAAAATTTAACCAAATAAAAAGTTTAGTTTTTGTTAAAATTTTTAAAATGTATATGCTACAGAGCTATATTGTCATCTTTGATAAATGTGGGAAATTGAGGCACAGAAGTACCCTCTAGGTGATAACCAAACAGCATATGACAAAGAGCAGAAAGACTGGTAAAATGCCCATGCCTTATGTGCTTTCCTCTCTGGTCTAAACACCAGATTGCCATAGAGATTCCTATAAGGAATTCTTTAAGATGAGACCTGAATAGTTAAAGCAAATGAAAGATGTATTCTGAATGTGGGGATTCTCAGCTACTATATTTCCTTCTTCATTTCTGTAAAGTTAGTTGGCTCTCTACAAGTGTTTGGTATAATAAAAGAGTTTAATAAAGTAGTTCTAATGGCTTCTTACCATTATTATACCACCTCTATTATATAGGAAATGGAAAGCATATAGGTATTTTTTTTTCCTTCTATGAAAGAAATTGATACATAAGAGCAGGTAGAACAATTTAAGGATAATCAGTATGCTAAAAACTGACTTTGAATGACAAAATATTTTAGATGATTAGCAGAATCATAATGTGAGATTTAAAAATACCTTGAAATCCTCATAAAATGGAGATTGCCTTTTTTTTAAAATATGTTTTATTAAAAGCCTTGTTAATTTTCATATACTCTTTATTTACTTAGATCTTGATTTTAAAGGAAACAGCTTATCTATCACTTGCAAGTGCCTTTTCCAAAACCCTAACTTCAAACTCAGTGGAAGTAATTATTTACCTCACTTTGGAATGATAGCTGGCTAACAGAAGGAAAGCATAAACTCACATTCACTGACATTTCTATATGACGATGAAGAATACTTCTGGAATTGTAAAGTGTTCTTTCTTACTGTTCGGTCAAAGACCACTGACTAAAACACCCCAAGAGCTCAAAGAAACAAATACAATGCCAGTAAGTGATATGATAAAAATTATATATCAGTATGATTCTCTGTAACAAAGGTACAGAAGTAAGAAGTAACTGCATGGTCAGGGAGTCCCCTCAGTGGAAAAAAATAAAATAAAAATATTGAACAAATATTCAGATAAATGGCAATATTGGATATATTGGATATATATATAAACAAATATAGCAATGGCAATATTGGATATATATATATAATACATACACATTGACTATAAAAGTTAGTTTTTTAAAAAAAAGTTGTTTTTGTTTTTGCTAACAGCTTAATTTTACCAATATACCCTCAAGGTCAGAGAGAGCAAGATGTGTGCTTTAAGCCCTTCAGGGTAATTGGCGGTAAACTGTAGGCATCCAATCTGAAAGCAAATTGTGAGGTGGCAGGCAATGACATTTAGAGACAAACCAAATTACATAACACTGAAATATCTGAACTAAAGCTCTACGCACTTGGGAGGATCTGGGGAAGGATGCCGCCGAACACCTGACAAACAAGACTGCTTTTTGTTTTTCAAGCCTCCAAGTTGACAGAGAACTGTCGACACCTTATGGAAAAACCTGAAAAACATTCCAGGAAGCAAGAGTTCTGCTGCTATATTTTCTTTACTTTCTTTCTTTTAATTGTCATTCAGAACAACTTTTGAAGAACAAAGCGCAAGTGCATTCTTAAGTTTGGCTCTTTGTTCACCAATTCAAAAATTAAACTGGCTTTGTGACATTGCCTGACAAGAAATCACAATATTTCAGACATGCTCGATTTCTCAGAGGAATATACAGTAGGTATTGATGTTTTTTTTAAATACCACAGGTCTTGTATTTAAGCTCACACACAATAAAGGGAATATAGACTATGAATGAAATATAATTCTACACCATAACAAAATTATGAATGACGTATCGTAGTACATTGTATCAATGATGTCTCACTGCATAAAACAAATGGCAAAATTTGAAATTTGAGAAGTTTCTAAAAGTAGAAAATACAAATTAGATATTCACAAAAAAAAGAAGAGGTACAAAGTGAATAGGGGATGCTATTCTATAAATTTATTAAAAAACAGTCCAATAATGGGATGATAGAGGCAAATGGCAGAAACAATTTGCTAGCATAAAGGAAATCCATGCTAAGATTGAAACTATAGTATTTTTCTTTAAAAAAAATCCAATCTCTCAAGCTGTGATATTTGGAAATCCTTGTTAGGTGGGGGCTTTTGGAGTCATCTAGTCATTTTTAAAAAAAAAACTATTCTTTCATTTCCACCAACCCCTTCCTTTTTCACCTACTGAAATTCTACTCATCTATTTAATGCAAGCTCCCCCATAATGTCTTACCTGAAATCTGCAATCAGACTATTAACTCTTTCCAAGGTATTGCTTGTTTAATCCAGTCTGTCTGGGTGCTTTCCGGGATGGCATTTACTGCTTAACAGAGCACTGCATTTTTGAACTACTTTACATCCTAGAAAATTCTTTCTCACAGTGAGCCAAACTGAACTCCCTGTAATTTTAACATGCATTCAATAAACATTTAGAGAGTGGCACCTATATAGGATTAAAATGGGTATGAGGTATAAATGTGAATAATGTACAGTGTCTGGCCCAATTTAAATCCTGGCTCTGAGAAAGTTTCTTTTCCTCCTGATTTTTAACATAATATGTGCTCATTATAGCTATTGAAAACTTCATGAAACATAAAGAAGAAAACACAGAGTACCCAGAGCTCAGCTACCAAAGGGATGGTAACTATTAAGGTTCTGGCATCTACTTTGCTCCTCTGCTCCAATGCCCCAGGCCCCCATCCCTCTTCAATTCTCCCCCCAAGCCCAATATCTCTTAATCACAGTTAGAAGTTAAGTCGATTTCTGCTGAACTGGTTACTGCTACATACTTTCAACCAGAGTCCATCCAAAATATTGGTGCCATAGAAGAAGCAAAGCCCGTTTGACCTCAAGGGCACAAGTTTTCCTTCCATCCCTTTCCAGAGAAAAGTTCTCAGGTTACAGGAAAGTGGGTGTGGCCGAATTCCTCCCATTCACTGTCTTCTCTCTCTGCTATTCTGGGGAATACATCACTAAAGAAAAACACAATTTACTTTCCAGACTGGGCCAAGTGCTACTGATTTTATTTTTTCCAATTATTTCATTGGATCTACTTTAATGACCCCACCAAAGAGAACTCTCTTCCCGCAAATGGGGTCTCAATATTATTGGACAAGCAGAATATTATTCTTCTTATCTGGTTCTGGGAAGTGATACCTGTCCTAACTTTTAGACACTGAGCTACATGGCATCCCTTGAAGTAGTCTGCTTTCCCAGTAAATCATACCCCATTAAAGATGGTCAGGCCCAGCAAGCCTACAGATTCTTTTCCTGGCAGAAACTGGTCAGACCTAATGGGCCTTGGTACCAAAACTGAGGGCTAAGCCATTCTGCTAAAAGCTGCCTCTTGAGCTAACCCTAAGTTAAGGATCATTATCCAAGTAACTGATATAAAATTTCATAGACCAAAGCAAGATACCTGTGTCAGGACACCTGTAATTGATTGTAAAAATGTCCACAAATTTTTCCCTTGCCTGGATGAATAGCTTTCACAATGTAACCCTAGCCCCTCCCATCAATTGGTAAAATTTATTTCCCCGACCCTAAATCTAACACTAGCAGTGGTTTAAGAAAGTACTTGTGCTTTGTGATATGACCACTCTTCCTGGTTATTAGAACCACATGAAGCCTGGGCTAATATACTAGGAGACGTAAGACCACCTGATAGGCCCCAACCATCCAAGTTGTCTCAGCCATCCTAGACAACCCACAAAATCATGAGCGAAATAAAATGGTGGCTAAAGACCACAAAGTTTTGAGGTGCTTGTTAATTATCAAAAAAGCTAATGGATTCAATACCTTCCTTACTCAATCCATTAATCAGTACTTCGTGGTTAGGTCTGTCTGGCCCATTAAAATGTCACCAAACTCAAAATGTTCCATGATCAACACCTTCAAAAGCAATCTTTCTCCATTTTACCCAAAAAGGATTCATTATATCAAAAGGATATAATATTTTCATATTTATCAGTATTGATACTTGTCATCCTGGTTCATTCATTTTAACTATTATATGAATAAACCTTATACTTTACTTTTTGTCTATTGGAAATATTTGTTCTTCATTTTCTTCCAATCAAATACTGCCAAATTGCTCCCCAAAGTGACTGCACCAATTTCCACTGTCACTAAAGTTGTAGAAGGCCTCTCACTGTTCTCTACCCTCATCAACATTGATGCTGTCATTCATTTTCTCCAATCTGATGGGTCTGAAATGATATACTATTATAATTTGAATTTGAATCATAACTAGTGAAGTTGTAGATAATTTTATTGGGCATTTATGTTTCTTCTTCTATAAAATGCCTGTTTATTCTCATTGCTCATTTTTCTATTAGGTTGTTTGCCTTTTTTTTTTCCTACTGAGGAAGTTCCAAATTCTTACCATTTGATGGCTAAGTTTTCCAATATCTCCTATTAGTGGCTTTTTCTTGTTTTTTTTTTTAATGGTCCCTTCTGATGTATAGAAAATGCAATTTCAGTAAGGCCAAATTTACTAGTCTTTTCCTTTATGGAATCCTTCCTTAACTTGAGGTCATAAAAATACCCTAGTTTTTAACTGTAGAATTTTTTAAGTTTTGCTTTTCACTTCCAGATTTTTAAGCCACCTGGAATTTATTCTGTCACCAGGATCTAATTTTACTTTTTTCCATATGGATAACCAATTGTCCTTGTACCATGTACTGAAGAGCCATACTTTCCCTACCAATTTTTAGTGCCACCATGGTCAAATATGATGCTTTCATGTATGAATTTAACTGTTTCTGACTCTTAATTCTCTTCCCTCTCTGATCTATATGATGGACATAAAGCTAATTCCATATTGTCTAAATTTTTTGGCTTTATAGTAAATAATGAAATTTTAGAGAAAGTCATCCCCAAATCTGTATCTCTTCAAAATCATTTTAGCTACTTCTTCCTTTCTTCTTTTCCCCAAGCAAATCATTTACAAGTATAGCTTCCCTTTGGGAATGGTTGGTGTTAGTCTGAATGTCTGAATGTAAAGGCTATGCATTACAATTCCTCTTTTCATCCTTCACCATCTCTAGTCCCAACAACACACAGGTGCACACACATGTGCGCACACAGATTGTGAAAGAGAGAGACATGGAACAGACAGAGAGAGAGAGAGGGAGACTTCTTGATTAGCCCATGAAAAATAGGCTTCCAAAAAGCAGAAGAAATGAAAAAAAGAAATACAACTACAAATTACTGGATTTTACAGTTTAATAAAGTAGAATTTGAATGGTTTGTTTTCTTTCTTATAGTCCTCAAGTAGTTAATCTCCTCCTTTCTCACAGTATATAATGTTGGAGAACTTTCTTCACTGGCATGCCTCCTCCCTTAGCTTTTTGGTTTTGCTTTCTTTTCAAACATGAACAAAGTCTAGATTTAAGTTCCCCTTACAGAGGATTCGATATACCTTCCTTTTTTTTCTGCACTGGGTTCCCTTTGATTGTACTGTCAAAAAATAACTTTGTAAATAACAATTCATTCCTTTAGACTCGTCCTCCTTCTTAGAATCTGACGTTGTATTTCAAGATTACCTTAGTCAACCTCTTAGCCAAAACAGATCCTTCTTGCTGATTGGAATTAAGCTCGAGGATGAATTCTTTTCATTCTAACTGTTATCATTGTGTGTATATATGTGGTAAAATACACATAACATAAAATTCGCCATTTTAACCATTTCAAAGTATTCAGTTCAGTGGCATTTAATACAGCTGGCCCTTGAAAAATACCTAAGGTTAGGGATTCCAACTCCCCTCATAGTAGAAAACCCAAATATAACTTTTAGCTCCCCCAAAACTTTACTAATAGTCTACTGTTGATCAGAAATCTTAACAATAACATCAACAGTCAATTAATATGTGTCTGGTATATTATATGTATTATTTACTGTATTCTTAACAATAAAGTTGGAAAAAAGAAATGTGAAGTTAAACATAAGGAAGAGGAAACATGTACAGCAGTATACTGTACAAAATCTATGAGTAGTTTGACCCATGCAGTTCAAACCTGTGTTGGTCAAGAATCAACTGTACATTCACAATGTTAGACACCACAGTCTCTATCAGTTTCAAAAAATTTTCATCATTCCAAAAGGAAACGCTGCACCCATCAAGCAGGCACTCCTCTCTTGCCTTCCCCCTGGGCTCCCTCACCATTCTACCTTTTGTCTCTATAAATTTAACTGCTCTAGGGACATCATATATGTGGAATCATACACTGTGTCCATTTATGACTGGCTAATTTCACGTAACATAATTTCTTTTTTTTTTTAAGATTTTATTTATTTATTTGACAGAGATCACAAGTAGACAGAGAGGCAGGCAGAGAGAGGAAGGGAAGCAGGCTCCCTGCTGAGCAGAGAGCCCAAGGCGGGGCTTGATCCCAGGACCCTGGGATCATGACCTGAGCCGAAGGCAGAGGCTTTAACCCACTGAGCCACCCAGGCGCCCCACGTAACAATTTCTTTAAGGTTCATCCATGTTATAGCAGGTGTCAAAACTCCCTTCCTTTTCATGGCTAAAGAATATTCCATCATGGGGGCGCCTAGGTGGCTCAGTGGGTTAAAGCCGCTGCCTTTGGCTTGGGTCATGATCCCAGGGTCGTGGGATCGAGCCCCATATCGGGTTCTCTGCTCTGCGGACAGCCTGCTTCCTCCTCTCTCTCTCTGCCTCTCTGCCTACTTGTGATCTCTGTCTGTCAAATAAATAAATAAAATCTTTAAAAAAAAAAAGAATATTCCATCATGTATAGAACACATTATTTTTTCATTCATCTAATGATGGACATTTGGGTTCCACCTTTTAGCTATTATGAATGGTCTGCTATACATATTTACACACTTGTATAAAAGTTTCTCTGTGGACATATGTTTTCATTTCTGTTGGGTATATATCTACAAGTGAAATAGCTAGGTCATGCAGTAACTCTATGTTTAACTTTTTGAGAAACTGCCAAACTATTTTCCACAGTGGTTACACCATTTCACATTCTAATCAACAATGTATGAGTGTTCCCATTTCTCCATATCCTTATCAACACTTCTTATTTTTCTTTTAAATATTGTTTTACAACCATCCTGGTGGATATAAAGTTGTATCTCATTGTGGTTTTGATTTATATTTCCCTAATGACATCACACTGAGCATCTTTTCATGTGCTTTTTGGCCATTTGTATATTATTTGCAGAAATGTTTATTCAAGTCCTTTGCTTAGTTTTTAATTGTTGTCTGTATTTTTGCTATTGAGTTATGAGTTCTTTATACATACTAGATAGTAGACTCTTACCCTACACAATTTGCATATATCTTCTCTCATTCTGTTGGTTTTGGCCTCATTCTCTTGATTGTGTCCTTTAAAGCACAAAAGTATTTAATTTTGATAAAGCCCTCTTTATCTGTTTTCTCTTTTGTTACTTGTGCTTTTGGTGTGACATCTAAGAAACTACTGCCCAATTCATTTTCATAGATTTACTCCTATGTTTCCTTCTGTATTTTTATAGTTTTTTAGTCCTATATCTAATATTTGATTCATTGGCAGTTAATTTTTGCATACGGTGCCAGTTAAGGATCAATTCTGCAAAAAGGACTTTGCTTCCTTTTGTATGTAAATATCCAGTTGTGCAGCACTAACATTAGCTTTTTAGAAGCTACATCAGCAACTAAGCAAATGAGAAATGAATTAGATTCAATGTGAACAGTCCTGCTCATTTATGTGGTTGGTACCCAAAAGTTTTATATATATAAAACATTTATATATATTATTATATATAATATATATAAAATATATAATATATATAAAACATTTTTGATATATATACTACTATCACACTCTCACTCAACGTATATCCTGGAATAAGCTAGTGACTTTCATTGTTGTATTATCTTTAGAAGTCTCATTCCACAACAGAAGTCTCATTCCATTGCACCTTTTTTTTAAATTTAAAGTCCACTTTGTAATCCATATTATTTGCTATCATTTGTAAACCCATATTATTGCTATTTAAACTTTTGAGCATATTGTATTTCACTCTGCTCTTCTTGTTTAATTTTCAGACATTCTGAGCATCTATGGAGAACTGAGTTCCGAAAATCATTAATATTGTATGTCACACCTATAACTTTCACAGTTTCCAGTTTTACTCATTTACTTCATTAGTTTTTCCTTTCTTTCCATCAATTTTAGTCACTTAAATGGTATGACAATTAATGGGAATAGGTAGTGGTCAGTAACTTTTGTAAGTCATTATGAACCCTTTGTTACTAACAGAATTGGTTATAGGAAGGACTTAACTAAAAAGATGTTAGTGTTTACCTCCTTATTTAACCACCCAGGTCTATTAATACCTACTTTAGTACTCTTTAGCATTAGTCCTTTATTATAAATTTCCTGCTCTTAGATTTTCCAATGCCAGCCTTCTATTTTTAGTCTTATAATACTGCAGAGGTAACACTGCTTTGGAAATATTTAATTTAGAACACTACTTAACAAAACCATTCACACACACATGCACACAGTCACAAAAACACACACAAGTTTCAACTACTCCGGACATTGGTATCAATTTGATCCCTTTACTGAGGCCACTCACCCCCTGATGGGCTGGCTCTACCTGTAAATTATAAGACTTATTAACAAGGAAATTTTTGAGAAGTGGTTACAGTGCTTAAAGGATTTGAATGCTTCCACTGCCTTGATAAGCTACAAGTTCTTTTTGGTTATCATAAGGAATCTAAAAATGTGAGAATGAAAGTAAAATGTTCATTGATAAATTAGCTTTCTTCCCAGAAATGCATATGGTTTCTTTATCTTGAACTTTAAGGTCTCACTTTCTCTAGCCTCTCCCTGTTATATCCCTCTCCCTGAAGAGGCAGGTTTGCCCAGGTTCTGAACTCACATTGACCAAGGGTAGTAGTAACCTGGAGTCATATTCCTACCAGGAGGAAAGGTCTGGTTCTTGCCCACCTCTCCAATTTTATCTTCTAAAAGTATACCCTACACGAATTATGATGCTTCAACCACACCAGCTTCCTTCCTGCTCCTTGAACTTGGCACATTTCACTGACCCCCAAGATATCTCACTTGCTGTCCCTGAACCAAGAAAATTGTTCTCTGCAATTCTTATGACCCATTCTCATCCTTCTGTGCAAATCTCAAAGGAAGCTTTCCTTTGGAAGCTCTAAGTGACTGCACACTCTATTTTCTTCATTACTAGCACTCATTTCAGCTTATAATTACCTTAATAATTGTCTACTGCCTCCAGCAGAACACAGTTGCCAGAGAAAGACCTCCTTTGACTTGTGTTTTGCTCTGCCCAGAGTTCCTAACATATAATAGATGCTATATGTAATAATTAGTAATTACTGGAAAACTAAATCATCAGCATGATATATATGAACTTAGGAGAGATAAAACAAATATGTATATCATTTAAAATCTTTATCTTCTCTGCAGACTATGAATGGCAAGATGTTATTTCCAGCTTTCTCCCCACTTTAGCAAAATTGATATGACATACCGAGAGAATGCAAGCTACTTTTAACATTAAGCCAAAAGAAGAAAGACATACAGGGTAGATCCATGCCAAAATAATCACATAGTTCTTTTTAAAAATATATAGAAAAAGATTTGGACTACTCAATATTTTAAATCATCTGCGTACCATTATCTCCCATTGAATTGGATTCTTATGAGTTTAGTACACATCTCTGTGGCAGAGGATTTTTTCTAGCTGGGTCTCTCACTTGATTCCATTTTCCAAGCATAACCCCGACATTACAAACAACTAGGTTCCAAATCTCCATTAAATTATCTGTTCTTCTTTACCGAATACAGAATTGTTGTTTTGGCTAGAATTAGTCAGGCACAGTTAGTACAATAACACTCAGTGCCTTCCTGTGTAGCACCTGCTACATGTTATTTATTTCTTGTTAGCTACATAGAACAACAAATTGTGTCTTTTAACAGCTCATTGAGTAGAAGAAGAGAAAGTGATGGCAGTGGGATTGTTGAAAATATTCAATGGTGTCAGTATATTTCTTCTCAAATAATCTAGCTAGTAAATGTGCACTAATAACATTTATTTCTTTGGAAAATCTCTCTGCCATATAATTTCCAGATGACCTTGAACAGACAGCAACATGAGTAGAGTAAATACAGACAATGACCCATGGCTTTAATCTGTTAGCAAAGGTTACTTTAATTGAATAAATGCAGTATATGGAAATGAACCAATACTTCTTTTCAAAAAGCTTAAAAATGTTAAGGTAGTGTTCAAATGTTAAATTACCACACATTATTTAGAGTTTTGAGATTTAGCAATACAATTAAATGCCACAACAGTAAGAGAACAAAATCTATATTAAGAACTCTTCCAGAGTAGTACAAAGTCATTGGAACACCTTCTAGAAGAACACAGTTGCATTAAGGTCACCCAAATCTATGTGTATGCATACATTTTACATTTCCCATCAAATTCACTAATTCAATTTCACTAAAGGGCAAAATTCAACAAATGGCAGTTGAATAAAGTACAGGAAAGAGCAGTGGCTACTCATTTTTTCAACTGTGCATTTTGTTTTATTATGTTAGAGACTCTAATTGAACTTTGTTCCAAGCTATTAACCTATGACAGAAGACTGTGGAGATAAGATTTTCCCGACATATAGAACAAAGAAAAAGAAAGAGTGTGAAAATTACGATGACAAGGTTGCCTTAGCAGTTTTGAGGTGGTAAAATGAAATTCCTGACTAATAGGCCTTGCTAACACAGGAAGAGTGAGGATGTGGAGAAAGAAGGACAATCTAGGGTTGAACCCGGAGTCTTCCTGAAGACCCATAATAGATACGCACTGTTATTGCAAAGTTCAAACTGCAAAGCAAATTAAAGTGGGCCTCTAATTGTTATAAGTTGTACAAGAAGTTCATATACAAGGCTAAATTAAGAAGCAGGAAGAGTCAGTTGTTGATGCTATCTAAGCAGCCATCTTTTTGTTTGAGAAAACACTAAAATCTTTGTTACACTCGATAAATTATCAGTCTTCTTGGTTTTCAGGAATTCCAATATCTTAAAGGGTTCCTTCCCCCTTGATAACATTATCTTAATTTTTAATTGAACTGAAAAGAATAATGTATAAGAGCATTACAAAAGAGTCTAAACTAGGAAAGAATTGCTCATGGAGCTTTATAGAATATAAGAACAAGCCGATTTTCTGCATCAAAGTTAGATTCTGACTGGTGATTTGAGTAGTCTTTCTCAAATATGGGATAAAAGATTATGTGCAAAATGTAATGGAGATATGAGCTTATTGTAACTCATTTCCAACACAATCTTCTTCCTGAAAAATAATGCTGATGTTTTCCTTCCTGGCCAGCATATGTGCCTTTCAAGGAGAAAAAATTGTTAAGGAAAGTCTTGGAAATTTAAAGCTGGAAGGGATAAAACTATTCTAGTATTGTTTTCCTAGAACAAGCTAGGAGGGTACAAGAAAGCTGCAAGTCTCCATTCTGTAAACAAACTTTGAATCTCTTTATTTTTTAATGTTATAATTTCACATGCTTGTGATATATATATATA
>RCUC01140104.1:0-28968 GCA_003697995.1 Taxidea taxus jeffersonii | reverse complement strand
GGCTAAATTACTGCAGGAAGGGGTAGAGGCTGGGCTCAGAGACCAGCTCTGATTTCTGGGGCCCTAAGAACAATGGCAAACCTGGGAAGTCCGGCCCCAGCTTCCTCATGCCCACGTTGAGCCCACTCCAGCCTCCCCTGACAGAACACCAAGGAGGTGGCAGCAATGGTGTGCCTCTGGTTCCCAGATGACCTTTCTGGACCTCAACTTGCCATTTATAAGACAGACTGGATGTTCATGTCCACACCCCTCCCCATCCCCCCAAATTCATATGTTTAGTCCCTACCCCCCAGCATGATGGTATGTGGGGTAGGGCCCTTGGGAGGCAATTAGATGAGGTCATGAAGGTGGGGCCCCCACGATGAGATTCGTGTCTTTACAGAAGGAAGAGAGATCAGAGCTCGCTCACTCCATTTCTCTCCCCCTCCACCGCGCATGCGCATGAAGAGGTCACGTGAGCACACAAAGAGCCGGTGGCCATCTGCAGGTGGGGAAGTGGGCCTCACCAAGAACCAATCTGTCAGCACCTTGATCTTGGACTTTGCAGCACGCAGATCTGTGAGGAATATAAGTGTGTGCTGTTGAAGCCATCTGGTCTAGGGTGTTTTGTCCAAGTGTATCTCAAGAGAACCTCAGCTCCATTGTGGGCGCAGCCGGGCTCTGAATCGTTAAAGGCATAGCTAGAGGTGGTACAGTCTCGTCCTACCTGTTCAGCCTTTGCTACATGGCTCTTTCATGTTAGGCACCAGACGATGCCCGGGTGGGGGGTCCAAAGAGAACCCAGACATGCTGCCCAAACAGGCACACTGAGTGTCAGGTGGCCTGGGCTCCAGGCTGCTGGCTGGCGACGAGACGGCAGCTGGCTGACAGGGTTTCTTCCCAGGTTGATGAAAATGTTTAGAATTAGATAGTGGTGATGGTTGCACAACTTTGCAATCCACTGAATGGCACACCTAAGAAATAATAGCGCCAACAAAGGAAAGATGGTTGGTTGGACAAGAGGACCTCTAAAAGAAGAAACACTGATTTTTTTGTGCGTACAATACCCCAGGGCCTGCGCTTGGCATGTTATCTCACAATCTCTAGAGTTTCTTTTGGCTTGGACCTCTTGGGATCCACTGCGACACTATTCACACTGAGATCGCTCATCAGTAAATCCAGCAAGAGCACCCCCTTCAGGCCCCAAGCTAGTCTAGAGGCTGGGGAAGGGAAGGGATGGGCGCACAGGCTCTCCCCTGCACAGTTCGGAGCCCGCGGAAGAAATCAGAAGTGTACCATGTACTCTGAAGGTTGCTCTCTTTAGGACTAGCTTCCTTTCCTTTCCTTGTATAGGAGAGAACCCCAAATTATAGGATGGCACACAAGTGGGTGACTGTACGGGGGGTCCCGGGAGCTGATTTATCCACTGATGCACTGGGGACTTTGGCTGGGTGTTCAGGATACAAGAGTGGGCAAGTCAGACCCAGCCCTGCCCTTAGCAAGGGAGATAGACTTAAACAGTCAAACACATAGTGAAGAATTTCTTTCATGACTGTGACTGTCATGGGCACTGGAGAAAAAAGCATGGGAGGAATAGGCCAGGCCTGAATATGCAAGGCCTTAGAGGTTGGGGACCATGCCTATCTGTGCCTGCTTGTCCCTCCTCCCTCTTCAGTGTCTCAGTTCAGATAAAAAGCTACAGGCCACATTAACGCGTCTGTACTGGGAACAACCCAAGCTCCCGAAGGCCTGGTCATGGCTCCCTCCCTCCCGGCCTCTGAGCCTGCTGCTCTGCACGTCCAGGAGCAAGGGCCTGCCAGCCCGGGCAGCCAGTTACTGGAGCTGGACTATGTGTGAAGAGCCCTGCTTGGCAGCCCCCTGGCCATCCAGCCCCATTGCCCTCCTCCCTGGCAGACCCCGCCCCCCGTCCCCCTCCACGCCAGCTCCCCCCACTCCAATATCTTGAGGTGAGAGCTTTTCCACCAGGTCTCAGGCCAAAGCCTGGTTCTTGGCTCCAGGTTCAGCGAGCCGGTTTCCGGCCATCCCCGCCCTCCGCTGCTCCCCGAGGACCTGCTCCAGGCCTCGGCTGCGGCCTCATGCTCTTTCCACTCTTGTTTTTTATTTTTTTGCTTCTCTTTATTTTCCTCTCTGTGTGACTCTCCTCAAGCTGGGCCTCTTTCTATCCTGCCCTCTTTTTTTCCTCCCTTTTCTCCAGGGTAGCTAGGGCCCCAAGGGAATAGGATGCACTTTAGGGCAGATGAACAGGGCTCAAAATGTAGCGCTGTCACTCCGTCACCTAGGCAGATGGATCCTTCTTTTGGGGTTTTGGGGAATGGGGATGAACCTAACTCCAGTTTCTCTGGGCTGTTGGGAGCTGAGATGAAGGTTACCACGTGCCTCCAGGGCATAGGCCCCCCAAAACGGTACTTTCTTCTTATTCTCCTTCTGCATATTCTTCTCCTTAAGCATCTGCATGTTTTGCTCACTTAACCACAAAGTAAGAAACAGAAGTCGCCCACCCTCACCCCACCCCCCACTGGACCCCAAACACCTTGCTCTCTCTCACACAGCTCCACTGCACCCAGCCTGAAAGCGGAGCCAACAGTGTCAGGTCACGTGTCCAGTGGCTGGGAGGCCTCATTGGATGGCCTAGCTGGGCCTCTCTGCCATGGGGCTCCTGAGGGGGACATGGTAGGCGTCTCAGTGTTATGACTCAGGCACCAGAGCCTTGGTTTTCCACCAACCTAAGGCCAAGAGAGACAGTTTTTCAACACTACCTCCCAACCCTATAGAGACTTCTCACTGCTCCCCACCCCCAACATCACCCCCAACACTTCCTAGCTTCCAAACCATCACTTGTGTCCCTGACCCCATCTGGAACCCCCTTCTGATTCCTCCTTCTCATTTTAAGCCTTATACCAGTTCTAGGGCTTAGAGGTGACAGAAGAGGAGCTGAGGCTCAGGGATATCCAGATACTGGTATTTTTTCCAATGAGAATGTGCTCAGGGGCACCTGGCTGGATCAGTCGGCAGAGCATACAACTCTTTATCTCAGGGTCATGAGTTCAGGCCCCATGCTGGGTGTGATGTCTACTCAAAAAAATAAAAAGAAAAAAGGAAAGAAAAGGAGAGGAAAGGAAAGGAAAAGGAGAATGTGTTCAGTATAATATATTGTGCTATTTTTTTTGAGAGAGAGAAAGAGCAGGAGCAGGAGGGGCAGAGAGAATCTCAAGCAGACTCCATGCCAAGTGCAGAGCTCAACATGGGGCCTGATCGCAGGAAACTTTGGCTCCATGACTGGAACCAAATCCAAGAGTTGGATGCTTGGTCTGGCCCGCAGGATTCCACATTTCTCACTTGTTCTCCTCCCTCTTCCATACTACCTTCCGCATAGTTGTGACTATGCAGACCTTACTATAACTTGCTTCTTGGATGTCACTTAAAAGGCAATTATGTAAATAAACCCATACATTTATGGTCCACTAATTTTTGACAAGAGAACCAAGACAATTCAAGGGGGAAAAAGTCTTTTTAATAAACCGTGCTGGGACAACTGGATATCCACATGCAAAAGCATGAAGTTAGATCCCCACCTCACTCCACTGACAAAGGTTAATTCAAAATGCTAAAGCTAGAAAACTTAGAAAAACTGAACTCTTAGAAAACTAAACTAAAACTCTTAGAGAAAGCTAAAGCTAGAAAACTCTTAGAAAAACACACAGGTATGCATCTTTGCAGCCCTGGATAAGACAATAATTTCTCAGATATATACCAAAAACACAAACAAGGGAAAGGTAGGGAAGCTGGACATTATAATAATTTTAAAAATTCGTGCTTCAAAAAGACACTATCAAGAAAGTGAAAAGACAACCTACATAATGGGAAAAAATATTTGCAAGTAATGTATCCAGTAAAGATATAACATCCTAGGGGTGCCTGGGTGGCTCAGTGGGTTAAGCCTCTGCCTTTGGCTCAGGTCATGATCTCAGGGTCCTGGGATCGAGTTCCACATCAGGCTCTCTGCTCAGTGGGGAGCCTCCTTCCCCCTCTCTCTCTGCCTGCCTTTCTGTCTACTTGTGATCTCTCTCTGTATCAAATAAAACAAAGATATACATCCTATAGTATCCAATGTATATAAAGAATTCCTACAATTCAACAATAATTTTTTTTAAAAGATAACCCAATTTTTTTAAATAAGCAAAAGATTTGAATAAGTATTTCTCTGAAAGAGATCTACAAATGGCCAAAAAGCCCAGGAAAATTTGCTCAACATCATTAGTTACCGGGGAAATGCAAATCACAACTACAATGAGAAACCACTTCCGATCAACTAAGATGGCCAAGATTAAAGTTAGAAAACAGTAGGTGCTGACAGATATGTGGAGAAACTGGAAAATTCATACCCTGCTGGAAGACATGTAAAAAGGTGCAGCCACTGTGGAAAACAATCTGCAATTCACTAAAAGTCATATAGAGCTACCCCATAATCCGGCAATTCTACTCCTAGATAGATATGCAAGAGAACTGAAAGCATACATTTCATACAAAGCTTGTACGTGACCATTCTTGGTGGCATTATTCATGATAGCCAAAAAGTGGAAACAACCCAAATGTCCATCAACTGATGAACGGATAAACAAAATGGGGTATGGCCATACAATGAAATACTATCCACTTATAGGAAGACATGAGGAAGTACTGATATATGCCAAAACATGGATGAACTTGAAAATGAACTTGAAATGTCTGGAATAGGAAAATCTATAGAAACAAAAAGAAAATTAGCAGTTGCTAGGGGCTGAGGCGGTGAGTGGAATGGGGAGTGATCAGTGTGGGATTTCTTTTTGGGGTGATGGAAATGTTCTGGTATCAGATAGTGGGGATGGTTGTAAAAACTAAAAACCACTAAACTGTACGTTTTAAAAGAGTGAATGGGTATCTCAGTATGTTTTTGGTTTTGTGTAGATGTGGAGGGGATCTTGTAGAACACTGCACCCAATATCCACCTCCCACCCTAATCCCTACCCATGTGAAAGGTAGGGAAGTTATAGGCCAGTGAGGGGAAGGAACACACAGCAAGTCTGAGACAGAGTAGGGATAGAACCCAAAACTATACTCTCCCACCTCTGTCCTACCCAGATTGTTAGTTCCTGGAGAACAAGAACTTCTATTAATCTTTTATTACACTTCTATTAATCCTGTACCTTCTATCACAAAAGCATAGCACATTGCAGAAGTAAGAGTCAGGAGGGCTCCTATTGCAAGAGCCTAGACAAAGATGCACTTTCAAGGAGCCTAAGGAACATGGATTCCCTGGCCCGCACACCTGGGAGGGACAAGAGTGTGATCAGGGACTCAAATGACTTCCCCCACCCCTGCCTGTTTCTTCTCTTCCTCATTCTCCTGGTCTTCCTCACAAGGCAGAGAATCTGTTTGCTGGAAGCTCTGGAGAATCACACCTTCTAGAGTTTGCATTCCAAAGGGGAGCTAAGTGCTCCCTCCCAGAACCTATTCATGCAAATTGAGGACAACAGCTCAGTTTGGCCCCTTTGGGACATATAATGTGGCTAGGAAGATGGAATTCTCCATAAGGCCAGGCCTTCTGGCAGATTACTGGTCTCCATGACTGTTCACTAGAAACTCAGAGAGTGGGGGTGAGGGGGATGGCAAGGGAGGGGTGCTTTTACCATCAGAAGTGGGAGGGAGATGGGGCATCTGGGTGGCTCAGTCAGTTGAGCATCTGCCTTTGGCTCAGTTCATGATCCTGGGGCCCTGGGATGGAGCCCGTCATCCATTGGGCTCCCTGCTCAGCAGGGTGTCTGCTTCTCTCTCTCCCTCTGCCCCTCCCTGCCTCTCTGTGCCAGCGCTCTCTCTCTCTCTCTCTCTCTCTCTCTCAAATAAATAAATACATCTTTAGGGGGGAAAAAAGGAAGTGGGAGGAAGGCTGGGCAGGCAAACACTCAGCTTTCCCCTCCTCTAAGGGTCCAGTGTGGGAGGATCTAAGAGAAGGCAGTCACAGTTTTTAGATGCTGAATGACCTGGGGTCTAAGTCCCAGCTTTTGACTTTCTGGCTCCGTGCAGGACTGTGTGTAACACCACCACTCCCCATCCCCTCTCAGCCTCTGTTTCCTGGACTGCTGAGAACAGTGACTCCCAGCCCACAGAGTTGTAAATTTTGGTGAGAGGGAGCATAGAGCCAGGCATCCAGTAGGGGCAAGGCTAAGGGCAGTTAGGGTTGTTACTAATGCTTTGGTTGATCTCCAATCAAGCTTGGGTCAGGAGCTGGGGATTCAGAGAAGATGCTCTAGACAATGGAGACTCCCCAAGGCCCAGGTCTCTGGCCCTGGGGCTGAGGGGGCTGCAGTGAAAGGGACCACTCCTCCCTGAGTCAGGCTCATGGAAGGTGTGATACCCAGGGGGCATGACTCAGGGTCAGCCCAGTGCTGCCCCAACCTGCTGGTGATCTTGGCTTGGTCACTGCTCTTTCTGACCTCAATGTCCCCTGAACCAGAGAGCACTGCTCTGGGTAAGTGCCCAGGGTTCCTCCCCATCTCAAGCTACTCTGACTTCACAGGTGTCACCGCCTGAAGTGGCCTGGGCCCCCCATTCTATAAAGGGACCAAGTAGCCCTCACTACAGAATTGAGTTCTGCTCTTTGCAAAGACCCATGCTGGACATGGGGACTTAGATGACTCTGACCAGGCCCTGCAGCTGCTAGGTAAATAGATGTGGTCTATTTGGAGGGAAGCTCAGTCCCTGACTCCCTGTGTGACCTTGGATAAGTCACCACCCTGCTCTGGAGCTCCCTTTTGCCCTATTTGTAAGGGAAAGAGTTAACCAGCCCTTGGCCAGGCCCACAGCCCCATCTGGTCCCAAAGAGATGACCGGGTAGCCCAGCCCCCATACCTCAGCCTCCGAGTCTAATGACATCATTTCCAATCTCTCTGTTTCCCCGGCAACTGGGGTGCTGGCTGAGGCTCCCCAGGGGCTGAGACCGTCTGGATTTCCTTACATATAACTGTACCTTGTCCACATTTTCACAATTAAATTGTCAGTTTAGGTTAAGTGTTGTCTGCTGACAGCTGTCAACCTCTCTCTGGCTCCGCTCACTCTTCACCCAGAGCAGGTAAGTGAGAACATCTTGCCCAGTCCCTCAGTGCTGTGGCAAGAGGCTAGGATGGGAGTGGGAGGCAGGAGGTCCGTGTTCCTGCCCAGCTCTGCTGTACATTTGCTGTGTGGTCTTGGGCAAGTCACTCGCCCTCTCTGGGCCTAGGTCTCCCCATCTTAAAAACAGAATCCTCTCTGCTCAGCCTCCCTCCCTCCCAAGGCAGCTATAAGTCTCAAAGGAGCCCATAACTGTGGCAAGGCTTAAAGAACTGTTAAAGCTCAGCTTGGAAGCCGGGATCAGTTGTAAACTGAGCAAATGGATCTTGAAAGGGACTTCTCTGAGTTCCCACTAGAGAAATGGGTAAGATTACTTGCCCTCTGGTCTACCCTGCATCCCTCTGGCAACAGACCTAGGTCAGGTTTTCTCTGGTGTCCTTCATAACCTGCTCCCAGACTGAAAAGTCAGAAGAGGGGCTCTTCCCAACAGGTTCTGGCCAGAGGGTCAAGGGCCCGGCTCCCAATGATAGGTATGCCCATGCTGAGTGACCATACTTTCCCTCCCCAGGATGCACCTAAGTGGCCCCTGCCCCCACCCCAACTGTCCCCCTCTTGGGCTCCCAGGAATTCTCTCTCCCTTCCCCTCCTGACCTCACTCCTCCTAAAATCTGCCCAGACTTGAATCCCACACCTGACCTCAACTCTCCTGCTTCAGATCTTCTCCAGGCTGCCCTTGGCAAAGTCCACGCTTTGCCAGCACTCAGGGGCCTCCGTGGCATGAGCCTGTCCTCTCCAGTCATTTTCCTTCCTGCTGCCCTCAAGACCAGCAGCACCCAGCCCTGAAACCAAACTTCTCCCTCTTGTCTTTGCTTCAGCTGTCCCCACTGCTAGGAATGCCCCCACCCCCCCAATCCCCAGGCACCTGACAATCCCTCCCCCACCTGCACATTATTTATATAGACATGAATGCTAAGTACAAATGAGCTCTCCATCTGGAACTGTTTATGTACCTGGCAGAAAAGGAACTAACCTTTATCAAGGACTGATTGTGTGTGGAACATTTAACATATATCATCTCTTTAAGCCCCACAGCAACCCTAGGCAGTACCTGTCACTACTCCTATTTTCCAGATGGGATGACTGAGGCTCAGAGACAGGCAGCGTCTTCTCCAAGGCCATACAGAGGTGTGTTGGGGTTAAAACCCCAAACTGTGTGATCCCAGACCCTGTGCTTGTTCAGGGCCCTGGTGGGAACACGTCCTGAAGGGTACAGGGTGGCTCGCCTTCTGTGTTCGCACAAATACTTGCTATTAAGGGAGGTTGTGCTGCTCTGCAAATCCCAGGGGCCACTGTGATGTGCCTAAGGCCGTCTTGTGGAAGAGCGGAGGCCAGAAGAGGAATCCTAGATCTCTGCTCTAGATGGCAGAGAACCTTCTCACAGGTAGAGCTCTCTCATCAGGGGAAGAGGCTGTCCTGAAGGGAGTGAGCTCCCTCCCCTGCGGGTTTGTGAGCAGAGGTGCATGAGACCATTAGCTCACTCATTTGGCAACTTTGGAGCAGCCCCGGTTGGCTGGCCTTGAGGGAGCACCAGGGACGCAGCCTGGGCTGACAGAGCCTGTCGCTGAACACGTGAGGTTCCCAGAGCAATGAGGACATTCACGGGGGCTCCAAACACCAGGACTTCAGAGACATGATCCGAATGAATGGCCCGACTCTAGATTCCGAAATGACCTGAGACAAATGCACATTTTTTAGACTTTTTGCCACTTAAGCCCAGTCACTTCAGGTGTCTCTTGCCAGGTAACAAACTGTGTCAAATATCGTGGCTGACAGAGACAGCTGACTGATGCTCCTGGCCCTGCGGGCCGCCCGGCCAGCTCTGGGATCGCTGTATTTGGCCGGTGGGTCAGGCAGGCCTCTTTCAGTGTGGCCTCAGGGCCTCCCTCTCAGTAAGTAGCCCCGGCAGTTGGAATGGGCTCCGGGGGTGCACACAGAAGCTGCAAGGTCCCTGACTTCTGGGCTCCAGGACACGCACAGCTTCACGCTGTCACATCAATGGGGCCAAGGGAGCCACAGGCTGGCCCAGAGCAAGGGGCGGGGAAATAAACTCCACCTCTGAATGGAGTCACATTTCAAAGGGAGAGTGTATGTCCTGGGATGAGAGGACTCTGTGCCATTAAAAACTACCTCAATGACAACTATCATATAATCTCCCTGATATGAGGAAGTGGAGATGCAACGGGGCTGGGGGCTAAGGGGGTAGGAAAAGAATAAATGAAACAAGATGGGATTGGGAGGAAGACAAACCAAAAGAGACTCTTAATGTCATAAAACAAACCGAGGGGGGTGGGGGGGCCCGTGTCCTGGCGGGGGGGGTGGGGTTACCATATTAGTTTAAAATAAAAAAAAATAAATTTAATTAAATTTAAAAAAACCAAAAAACAAAAAACTACCTCAATGGCCTTTCCAGAAAGAGTTCAGACCAGTGACAGTAACTAAACGGATTATGAGTGTCTGACAGCACTCAGGGCGGGGAGGGGGGGGACTCCCAGCCCCAAACCCCAGGCAGTACAGCTGTCCCTTCTGGTCACCAGCCACCCCAGTTTCTCCTCTGGCTGTCTGGGCCCAACGGTTTTTGAATCTGTTGAAGCCGATTGGGGTTGGGTTTCTCTCATGGAGTTGAAAAAGGCCCAGAAACACAAACACTGTCTCCTGAGAGTGAGCACTACAACTCAACAATGGAGAGTTGAAAGGGGCCCCTCAGCAGTGACGCCCTCCATTGTCATCTACATGCCTGGTGGCATTTTGTTCTGTGCACCCAGGAAAGAAACCTCCCAGCGGACCCCAGCCCCTCAAGCCTACTCTCTGAGCCTCAGGAAATCACAATCCCTTCCCCGAGGTACCCAAGGAACAGGGGCGCGAGACTCTCTCCCCCAGGCAGTGGCCAGGGGCTAGGGCAGAGGTTGAGGCCACCAAAACCCTGCGTTCACGGCCTCCTAGTGTCCGCCATGTCCATGGTTCATCCTATGACACAGGTAAGAGTCAAGGAGATCCCAAGACCCGGGTTCTGGAGCTCCAAAAGCCCGTAGGGGTTACCTAGCACAACCCCTCACAGAAGAGGTGACTAGGGTTCTGAAAGGGCAAAACTATGATCTGCTATCACACAGCCAACTACTGACAGGGCTAAGGCCTACGTCCATCCAGGTCATCTGTCTCCCCCATCCAGGGCTCCGGAAATAGCTGATTCCCCACAGCATCTCTACCAAGGCCTTGGCCCCAAGGGAGGGAAGCTGAGGTGGGTGGAGGGGTCGGTAGAGGCCCGCATGATGAACAGAACTGGAACTGCAGCTTCCCCCACCCCCATGTCCTTTCAGCCTGGGTGCCCCAGCCCCAGCAGGCGGTGTACAGGGGTGGGGGATGGAAAAGTGTGTGCCCCCGACCAATGGCAGTTAGGCAGGGGCTGAGAAGCCCATGGACAGGAAGCCCCCAGCATGTCTGGGCGATCAGATAACCAGAATCACCAGGGGGGAAATTGAGGAGAAGGAAAATAAATTAACATCTACAGCAAGCAGCAGCTGAGAGTTGCCCACCCAGCCCAGCCCAGAGCCTCCTCTCCTCTGAAGGGGAGCTTGTAACCCAGGCAGCCAGTGGCCTTTGAGGAGCCCCTGGACAGAAGGAGGGAGGAGGAAAGGGAAGGGGGGAGTTCAGCTGGTCCTAAAGATGAAAAAGGTTTTTTCTAATGTCTGAGACAGTAAACTAAACTACTTCTCTTATACAAATGGGGAGCCTGGGGTACAGGAAGGGGCACAGCCTTGCCCCAGGCCTCCCTTGACTCTGAATCCAGGGCTTTGCCTCCGGTTCATGCCTCCCCTCACCTCCCAGGGTAGGGTTTTCAGCCCTAGCTAATGCCTGGGTCTTGAGCCATGAGACAGAGCTGAGTATGGAGTGGGAGTTGGTCAGGAGAGCTCAGGGTTGGGCTTCAAGAATTCTGGGACTTTCTCCTGGCTTCCCTCAACTCAGTTCAGACAGTGGGAAGTCAGGATCCTCCTGTCTGATTCAATAGGGGCCATCAACTAACCTGGGCAGGTGCCAGAAAGATCTGGGTTCAGATATCAGTTCTAAGGATTGCCAGCCCCACCCTTTTGAGCCTCAGCTTCCGTATCTATGAAACGGGGATACTAATCCCATCTTGGAGGATATAGAAGATTTGATAGGATTGCATTATTCCCATTTTGCAGATGAGGAGACTAATACTCGTGGAGTTTAAGCAACTTGTTCAAGGTCACACTGCTAAAAATAAAATAGGGCAAAATCAATATTGAAGCCCATGTGTGTGACTCCAAAATGCTTTCTGTTTCTACTGAAGCTGGGAGCCAGAAAGAGATCTCTGCCTGAAGGACCACTTATGCAAATGTTTGCAGGCAACTCATTTAGCTTCTCCCTAGGCAGAAAGTTAGACCCAGAGGAGGGTGAATCCCAACTGGACAGAAGCCTCCTGGAATGGCCCTGACCCTGGTGGCCAGAGTGCCTTGGGGTGGGAGAACTAAGGACAGTCTTGGCCCCCAGATGCCTCTGTCTCCAGCCTCTTAGGTGGAGCCTTGTCCCTCCCCGCCCCCTTTCTAGACACCACCACCCAAAGCCCCACTGCCTTCTGCAGCTTTTATGACTTCCCACAGCTTTGACTGACCCGGATGCTCTGGGAGCGGAGACGGGTGGGGGGTCCCAGCCTGTGTTCAGAAGGACATTCCCATGACTCTCCACAGGAGTGTCTGTGCATTTGGTGTTGCATGCTTGGAAGCTGCATGTGCATTCCTGCGTGTGCAAGGAAGCACATGTATGTGCATGAACTGGATGGGGGCAGTCATGTCTTTGGCCTCATCTAGAAGATGTATATGGTTATTTCACTTGTATCTGCTACTGAATGTGTGTGGGCATATGGTGTGTGCAGGTGTCTCCTGAGTGTGTTGTGACCATTTGTGGGGTGATATGACCCAGCCCTGTGTGCAGTGGGGACTGGCAGTCACGTGCAGAGGGTGTCTGTATGGCCAAAAGCCTGCAGTGGGCTCTGTGGGCCCGGATGTGTGTGTGTGTGTGTGTGTGTGTGTGTGTGTGTGTGTGTACATGGTGTACCTGCAGCCAGGCTGGGGCAGCCTATGGGGGCCACTTGGTGGCAGCTGCAAGGAATGGACAAAGCGAACCAGGTGTTTTAGGGACCTTAAGGCAAGCCCCTTGTCACTAAGTCTGTATTTCCCTTCTACTAACGAGCTAGATTATCCTTGAGATTATGCTTGGGACAGAGGCCCCTGGAGTTGGGGCAAACAGAAGCCATGGAAACCTAGGCACCTGACCCAGCAAGTTAGAAATGGGAGGGGGGGATTGCTGTCAGCCAGAAAGGCCAAGGGGTGGGTGCGGAGAGGGATGGGCACTGACCTAACCAGTCCCAGGAAGTTGCTTCAGAAACACAGCCCTTGCCCCAGGCCTGCTCCACGCAGGGTAGGACGCACTTCTGTAGTCCCAACTAGTTTCTAAAACCCAGTTCTCCGCCGGTAGCCACCCCCACCCCCGGGAACAGGAGGCAAGGTGTCCAGAAAACTCCCCCGACAGTCACCCCAGAGGCTGGAACGCCTGCCTTCTTGGGCTTCGGGGTTACAGCGCGCTTCACAGGGCAGCGCACTCTTGCTCCTCTTCTCCGCACAAAGCTCAGGATGGCGGATCCCTTTTCCAGAACTAGAAGCAGAGGTCTAGTGACCCCTCGAAGGACGTCCTGGGACGCCAACGCAGCCCTCGGGACCCCAGACGTGTCAAGTAACCGAGCTGCAAGACAAACACCTCGTGATACCAGCCGGGCTCCAGGCTGAGACCCAAGCGGGACTTCCCTGGGAGCCTTGGCTTCCTCCTCTGTCAAACCAGACGAGCTGAGGTTCCTCGCTCGGCTGGCTGCGAGCTCTAGAAACCTGCCCTCCCTGGGCCCCAGGACGCCGCAGCAGGCGCGTTTATTAAACACCAGCTACTGCTAATAAGTCCCCCTCTGTAACCCATCAGGGTGCGAAGTCCTCCGTGCCGCCCGCGCCGCGGATCCGTCGCGTCCGCGGGGACCCCGCCCCCGCCCCCCGCGCGCGGCGGGAGCCTCCCGGTGGGGTTTCGCAGCGCTGACGTGGGCGGATCAAAGCGACTACCCGCGCCTTATAAAGCTGTTCGGGCGGCCGGCGCCGGAGACCGTGCGGCGCGAGGAGGAGAGCTAGGGTGAGCCGGCGAGCGCAGGCCTCGAGAGCCCGGCGCAGTCGGGTCCGGTGCAGCCTGAGTGTACGCTGAGGGCAGTCTTCGCGGAACCCGAGCCGGCCGCGGTTCGAGGGGATCCCGGGCGTCCTTCTGCGGCTGCCGCGTGAAGAGGGCGCCGTCGCCGCCTGCCCAGCCAGGAGAGCGCTCGGGGCCGCTGGGGGCCGAGCTAGCCGCTCCCGGGCCGGCCCCGGCAGCGGGGCACTCAGGGCGCGCCCGCCGAGCGCCCCAGGAGGTGAGCCGCGGCCGCCCGCAGCGCGCTTTGCTCAGCTGGGACCTGCTGGGGCGGGGGCGTCCGAGTCCGAGGGGGACACCACGACCCCATAGGGCATCGACTCGCGGGTAAGCACATCAAGTCCTCCTCCACACCTCCCCTCTGCGATTCTCCGAGGAGTCTCCTGGAGGAGCGCAGCTGCGGGGTGCCTAGGGGGCGCGGGCCTTCCCGGCCTGTATGCTGGAGGTGGCTTGTGCCGATTGTGCGGGTCGCTGCCAGCCTTCCCGGCCCCGTTCCCCCGATTCGACCCTCTCCCTCCCACTCGGCCCGAGAATGAGGTCATGCCCGAGCCATCCCGGGGGTGGGGGACTTGGATCTTGGCGGCTGGGCAAGAGGGTGTGTATGGGGGAGAAGGTGGCCAAAAGCAGAAAACTACTGCAGCTCCTACCAAATTGGGGGTGGGGGGTGGGGGCGGAAGCTTCGCTTTGAGACTGACTCCCCGAGGCGGCGGGGGGAGGGGGAGAACTGGGACTGTTTACAGACCTGAGCTTCAGGCTGGGGGTGGGGTGGGGAGGAGGAGAGCCCTGTCCCGGGACGGAGGCACATCTGGAGCTGCCACGAACATCTGACTGAGCTCGCGCACGAGCCCCACACCTCCCACCTCGTGGTGGTGAGGTGTCTCCGTGACCCTGAGGTCCTTAGGCTCTCAGGGTCCGGCTCCAGAGAGTTGGCAGGATGCATCCCGGGTCCTCCCACCCCACCCTTCCCACTTCTAATATAACCCGTCTCGCGGGTAACCGGGCGCATCGTTCGCAGCAGAGCAGACAGATTTCGCAAGACTCCCGGCTGGGGTCAAAGCCGGGTTGTGGGCCCGGCCTAGCTTCGCGTCGCAGGTAACCTTGAAGCGGTCGCTCGGCGTCACCGGCTCCCAGGATGGGCTCTGCCAGCTGCGCAGCCCGAGGCTTCAGGCCCGGCCTGCGCCTACGTTGCCCGCGGCGTGGACACTCGGCCCCGAGCGCGGCGCCCGCTCCCGGCCCAGTGCGAGCTCATCTCGGTAAGGGAGGCTCCGCGTGGGCCCCAGTCAGAGGGGCGGCAGCCTCAGCGGCGTTTCCAAGGACTTCCAGAGCCCAAGCCTTTTATAACCACCTGTTAGAGCGGGTTGCGGCTACTGAGCTCACGGTGCACAGCTCGGGAGGCCACTTCTGTCGCCAGCTGCCAGCGGAGTAGCTTGGGCTTTAACCCCAGCGCGGGGAGGAAGGGACAGCTAGTCTCTCCCAAAGACGCTGCGCTTTGACGCTGGCCCGCTACGCGCCTGGCCCCAAGGGAGCCTCCGCGCTGGGCCTGAAACAAGAGGTCGAGCGGTTCGCGGCTGACCGCGGCAAGTGGATGTCTTACAGAACGACCAGCGCGGAGAGGGCACTTAACTCTACGCTTCATTCCATCTTCAGACCTGGACACCCGGGCCCAGGAAGAGGAGGGGACTTGCCCTAAGTCCACCGCGCAGGAGGCAGCTGCGGATCCCACCTCGAACTCCGGCGTAGCGCCCCCTGGCGGGCGGGGTCTCGGGGAGGCAAGTGCGTCCTGACCCGCAGCGGGCGGGCTTGAGGGTGACCAGCAGCCAGCGACGCTGTCCTGGACGCACTTACACGGGACAGGAATAATCCGTCAGGACTCAGAAGGCCAGGCCAGCGATGTCTCCCAGCGACGTGCAGGGCTGGTGGAGTGAGAAGCCTGGGACCACCGGGCCTCTCAGAAAGGCCTGGAGTAGCTGTAGGCCTGGGTCCCCGTTTGCTGTGACCAGGGCGGCCCCTCCTCTCCCTGAGCGAGTAGGGCTGGACACGGATCCCCCGCTGTGAGTCCGCACTCTCCTCTGTCCGCGTGCAGTTCCTTCCTCCTCCCCACTCAGGAATGCAGGGCGCCTGGTGGGGGGTGGGGTGGAGGGGAGCCCACATTTCGGGACAAGGTGGGGGCGAAAAGAGACAGTGACCGGAGTTTTGATCCTCTCCCTCCCCCCATATCCAGCCGATATACTTCTCGTCCGCAGGAGTGTGACAAACTTTCGGGGCCGTAAGACAAAGGGTTTGGATGCAGGCTGGGTGGGAGGAGGGGACTCAGTTACACTGAGAACCCCGCAGAGATCCCTAGCCTTGGACTCAGCACGTCTGTAGTGAGCGGCTCCGTGTTAGGCGCCTAGCAGAAGACTGGGAAGGAGGAAAAAGAAACGTAATTCAGGGTTTCTTCCCAGCCTTCTGGGTTGTACTGCAAGCTTTCAGAAAGCAGTGCGATTTCAGATCTGTGTGTGTGCTTGAGGCACACACGTACACGCACACACTGCACAGGTATTCGTAACAGTGGAAACTCAGGCAGAGAGGGGAGCTCAAAGACCCGCAGTCTCCTGCGAGGCTTAGAAGACTTCGGTAGATGTGCGGTCAAGTCCAGTCCCTTGTTTCATAGAAGGGGAAACAGCCTGGAGGAGGTGGAGGGCTCACCCAAACTCACACAGCCAGATGAGAACGCCCCCTTGCCGCTCAAGCGCCCCCTGTAGGGTGGGCGCCTGCTTCTGCAACTCCCCGAGCCCTTTAGAAAGGAATCCCTTTCTTTGTCTGTGCTCCTCCCCAGGGGAGAGGGGCTGCAGAGTTGTGTTTGTCTCCGGGAAAACGCCAGGAGTTGGTAAATTTGGGAGAAGCTGGGAAGGGAGTTAACGAGGTGAGAATAAAGAGAGGGAAGACGAAAAAAGAAAAAGAAAAAAAAAAAAGACGTAGGAAAAAAATTTTTTTAAAGCCCAAGACGCGGCCCTGCGACCTGAAGTCGGGCTGGGTAATGGTTGCTTCGCGGCCCCAGGGTGCCCCCTGGCGGCCAGAGGCGGCATCGCGCCGGCTCCCTGAGTAGGTTAAGCGTTGGCCCGGCAGTCCCGCCTTAGCTGGGGCCTGGGCACCACCCGTCACTTCAAAGTCCCCGCTAGGCGGGGGCTTGCAGACTCCGTACCACTGTACAAAGACCTTTGCCATCTCCTTTCTCATCACCTTCACTGATGCCCGGAGCTCCCATTTCCTTGTCTTCTGACCATCAGCGAACTAACAGGACACCTGGGAGTAGAACGCCGGGCATGGAACTGCCATTCGCTGGATAAATGACGCCGTTCCGCATCCCCGGGCCTCAGATTTCTCATTTGTGAGATGGGAACAGTGATGGTACCTATCTCACAGGGTTGCTGGGAGGAGCAAATGCGATCATGAACTTCCTTTATAAAAGGCGAATTGTGTCTGAATCCCAGTTCGAATCACAGTTGTGTCCCTGGTTTACAGAGGAGGTAAACCGAGGCCCAGCTGGGAAGAATTGCCAAGGCCCTCCCTACGAACTAGTAGTTAATATTTTGAAGATAACGCGGATCCTGGGCCCGCCATCTGCCCTAGCGCACGCCCGGCCTCGGCCCTGACCCCCTTCTTCCTCCCCTTTCCGTCCCTCCCGAGGTTTGTGCCCGGCTGCTCCCTCTGCCTCGGTCTCTGACAGGCCCTCTCCTTCTCTGGTCCAGTCGCCCCTTTCCCTGCGCGCTGGCAGGATGGATCCCAGCTTGGGGCCGCACTAGGTGGACACGCCCTCGGCCGCGCTCGGGCGACACCTAATTTGAGCCAGACGCCTGCTGCGTCCCAGGCTGTGCGGGGAGGGAGGCGACGCCCGCCGCCCGCTCGGCCTCCCGGGCCGACCCCTCCTTTGTAATTTGAATAAAACGCCCCCCTCCCGCGGCCCCCGCCCTGCGAGTAGCCTTAACCAGCCGCCTCTGCTCTCCCCGACTGCAGGCGGCGTGCGCGCAGGACGAGCGGCGGCGGCGCGCTGCGGGACTTCCGTGCAGCTCCTCAAGGGTGCGACCCCCGAGCGCGCGTGCCGCGCCACCATGAGGGCGCGGCCGCGGGTCTGCGAGGCGCTCCTCTTCGCCCTGGCGCTCCAGACCGGCGTATGCTACGGCATCAAGTGGCTGTAAGTGGGGACCTCGGGTCTACGAAGTCGGACTGTCGGACAGGAGGTTGGGGGCAGCGGCTAATGTGGAGGGGGCCCCGCTGGGGCTCGGGTGATCGTGCCCAGACCTGGGAGCAGAAGTTGGCTTGGGGGTCGTGGCTCACTCTTCTTAAGTCTCCTTTTCCTACTCTGTAAAATATTGTCCTTACCTCCCCAAGAGTTGTGAAGCAGGAGTGAGGGTGTGGGGAACGACAGAATTGCCTGGTCCTGTGAGGGTGAGCATTTCACAAAACCTCCACGGGGACAGATGGGAAAGGACAATGCGGTCCACTGGCCCAATGGACAGGCTCTGTGCCCCTCTGCACCCCAGCCTGCTCAGTATCATGTTTCCTGTCAGTCTCCTGACCCTAGTAGAAGATCTCAACCAGTCCTGACCCCCTCCACCTGGGTGACCTTGGGGGAAGGGTTGCTCAACCTCTGGGAGCCTCAGTGTCCTCTGTCAAAGGAGGGAAGGAGTCTCTAGCTAACTCTGATCAGATGAGAAGCGGCTCATGAAAGAACTTGGTAAACTGTCAGATGCTGTGCACATGTGATGGGTGTTCCTTTAGATAGAAATTATTAATGGACCAGTAGGTGGGAGATGGAGTCTCTCTTCCATCCAGCAGAAGGGAGTGTCTGCTCTGTACAAGGCTGTGGGCCAGGCTGTGGAGCTGGGAGAGGAGTAAAACCCAGCCCCTTCCTGGAGGAGCTGCCCTCTGGGCTGGAAGAGATAAGCCCAAGCCGTAAATAACTCCAAGTGCCTTAGGAGTGACCAGGGCAGTGGTGTGGGCGCCCAGGGGAGGGGAGACTACCCGGTGGGGGCACATACTTGGAACCCTGGGGTGATCTGTGAGCAGTGGTGCCCTAGGTTGGGCCTGAGGAGTCTCTGGGACTTTGGCAGGTGGGCCCAGTGAGGAGGAGGGCGCTTTGGATGAAGGGACTCTATTCTGAGTGGTGGGGAGGCCCAGGACAGGACAGGTCTGGAGTCAAGGGTGGGATGGGGGCCACACAGATAAGACAGGCAGAGACAGATTATGGGGGCTGGGGAGGGGCTCTGAGGAAGGTTCGTGGATTAGCTGCAGGACAGGGTAATTGTGGCTGGGCCGCCAGCAACAGTCCTGAGGTCACTGGCTCTCCCCTCCCAGGGGCTGAGTTATCGATTAATTGGTGATTCAGGAGGGGGACCCCATCTTCTTTCTTGTATTTCTTGTTTGCAAGGAGAAGCCTGGGCTCAGCGGCTCTTCTCAGCTGTTTCTGAAACGTCAGACACCTTCTCCTGCTGGTGCCTGGCACTGTGCCAGCTGGTGGGACCCTCTGATCAGAGCATCCAAGTCCTCCTCACCCACCACACCATTGTACAGATAAGGCAACTGAGGTCCCCAGCAGGGGGAATGATTTGCCAGAAAGCACTAGGAGCGTCAGAGGCCAAGAACGAGCCTTGCTCCTCCTAGAGTGCTGTGGGGGATGCCACGACCATTCCCACGCCAGTGGGAGAGCTGAGGCTCTGACAAGCCTGTGGCTTGCACAAGCACCCCTGTGGCATGTGGCCCAGGAGGGCTTGGAATAGATGGCTAGCTAAGCCCAGTGTCCTTGCCGTCCCCACTGCCTCGCCTGGGCTGCTGCAAAGATGAGCACAACTCAGTGTCTGCCTTACAGTGGCTCCTGTGCTTGGGGGAGATGGACGTGTCCAGATGAGGTGGACTTTGGGCTGTGTGTTAGGAGAGGGAGTGTGGGAGCCCAGAGGAGGGGCGGTTAGAATCCCATCTAAGGGAGGTGACTTGGGCTGGGCTTCAAAGGGTAGGTAGGATTTTGATGGCAAAGGATGGAATGCAAAGCAGGCATCTAGGCAGGAGCAAGAGCAGGGATGAAAGTAGAGAGGCAGGCCAGTGCATCGTGGGGAAAGAGAGAAGCCAGGAATGGTAGGAGCTCCCTCGTAAATCCCCAGACTCTGTTCCAAGAGCTTTAGTCGCTTAAGTTTGATAATACTCTCATCAGGTCCATGATATTCTTATCACTAGCGTTTTACAAACGAGGAAACTAAAGAACAGAGAGGTTCAGTTATTTGTCCAAGATCATGCAGCTAGTTAATGGTGGCTGTGGGATCAGAACCCAGGCAGATGAGCTCTATTCACCCAAGCCCCGTGATAGTGGTTAAACTCTTGCTGGAGCTGAAGATACAGGGGGAGACTGGAGTGGAGTTTAAGCATAACAAACTGTGTGTGTGTGTATATGTGTATGTGCGTGTATGGCTTTGTTACATGCCAAGCACTGTTCTGAGCACTTTTTTTTTTTTTAAAGATTTTATTTGAGTGAGAGAGCAGAAATGGAGAGGGGAGGAGAAGAGGGAGAAGCAAGCTCCCCACTGAGCAGGGACGTGGGGCTGGAGCCCAGGACCCTGGGATCATGACCTGAGCCGAAGGCAGAGGCTTGACACTTACTGAGCCACCCAGACGCCCTTGTTCTGAGCACTTTATGTATATTGTTTCATTTGAATCTCCCAACCACCATGGGTGGGGGGTTCTGCTGTCACTCCATTTGAACAGAACAGGAAATGGAGGCACAAGGGACCTCTAACTCCCAGGGTGTCACAGCTAGTAGGCAGCAGAGGCAGGATGTGGTATTAGGGGGTCTGGCTCTGTTGGTTTGTGGTTGCAGGGAGCCATGGAAGGGTGGGCCCAGGAGGCTGGGGGCTCACCCAGGAGACTCATCTGTCCCGGGATTGTCCCCGTGGTCCTGCTGCCCTGGTCTTTGGAAAGGGACCTGAAGGTGAAAGGGGCGATTGACACCGAAACTGAAACCAGATGTGGCTCAGTGGCCCAGAATGCTCATCTGTTGGGAACTTGAGCCTCAGCCCGAGCTTTGCCAGTCCATTAGCCATGAGCCATGCCTCAGGCAATCGGTGGCTTCTGCCTCTCTGAGTCTCAGTTTCCTCATCTCTAAAATGGGATCTGGGAAGCTTGGGTTCTGGCTTGGCTCTGCCCGATTGGCTATGTACATATCTGGGCAAGCCTTGCCCTTCTCTGAGCCTTGGTGTTCCCACTTGCACAACGAGATGGGGACACCGAGGCCCATCAAGGGCCAGTGACTTGCCTGACGTCACCTGTTGGATGAGCAACTGAGCTGGAGCTGAAACCCCAGCTTCTGTCCCCGAGCCACTCCCAGGAGAAACCTCGACTCCCAGATGAAAGAGACCTTGGCCACCAGCATGGCATCCTTGGCACGGACCTTGCTTGTGAACTCTGTTCCCTTGTGTCCTTTCTTCCACCCTCTCCCCCATATCCCCAGCCCCTGATAAACCAAAATGTTTTCAATTAGGGGTCTGCTGCCACGAGGTAAGCCAGAGGAGATGTCCAGACGGCTAACTCCCCAGCCTCCCGCCCTAATCCTTGATTACCTCCCCAAGGGGGACTTAGTTAGAAACGGTCATTACCACTAATTACCAGATGACCGCATGGCCCTCCTCTGGAGTGGAATCTGCTGCCTCCTGCCTCCAGATCTCCCTGCCTGCGTGCTGCGGCTGGCCGCTCCGTGTGCCCCACTCTCCCCCTCCTCACCCACCAAGGCTCTCCAGGATGCTTCCTGTCTGTCCTCCGCCCTCCTTGGCAGTCTGGGCCTCATCTGGGGGACTCCTCACTGGGGTTTCCCTCCTAGCACCTCTTCTCACCGCTGGCTGGGGAGCTGGAGGCTGAGTGACTCTAGAATGGGACAGACTGATACCCAGAGTGGCCCAGGTCTCCAGGCACCAGAAGCACAGAGAACCACGCCCCACTTTGGAGCCAAAGCACATGGCACTCAGGAATTGGCTGTGCTGAGCTCCCCAGGAAAAGCCTGGGCCTTCATTGTCCATTTCTGGGCTGGAGCAGGAACCCAGGTTGCCAGGACTCAGAAGGCTGCCTCTCTGCTCCAGTGCCCACTCTGCGCTCCTCGGTGCTGTGCTGAGCATTTTCTCAAATATCTTCTATCGCCCTTCCCATTGTGAAATAGAAAACTGGTGCAGAGGGGAAAGAACAAAGTTGAGCCAGGATGAAGGGCAGAGGAGACTCGGGACAGGCTGAGTGTCAGCAGCCCCCAGCCCAGCAGAGAGGGGACCCGGGAAGGAGAGATACCAGGTCTGCGGGAGGATGGAATGGGGAGGAGACGGGGCATCCGGGCCTCTGTGTCATCCTCTGCACAAAGGGCGGGGGTAGTCATCTCCCAGCCTGACCCCTCTGTGAGCATGGGACGGGGCGTGACTCGAGAGGCTCTGTCAGCTGGGGAATGCTGTGCTTTTGTGGGGTAGTGTGCCCACACGTGTGGCCCACACTGTACCGGCCAGGAAACAGGCTGAGGGGGTAGCATCTGGCTCTGTGTGGTCACAGCTCCCCCAGTCTAGGCTGCTGGAATCCAGACGAGAGGTTCCCTGAGGGGTCCTGGCCTAGACAGGCCTCCGCGGCTCAGAGGGCTGGGGAGGATTGGCTGGCTCAGTGTAGGTCATGAAACCATGGCTAACTTAGCTCTGCATCCAAAGCTACCAGACGTTTCCCTGCTCATGGTTTGGAGGGTAGGGATGGGCCAGGATACCAGTGAGGAGAAACAGCCCAAGATAGCCACGATGGATCTGAGGCTGGGCCAGGCTGGCCCGACTGCAGACACCAGACCAGGCCCACTTGTCTTGGGTCTGCTTTCTCTGCTTTGGAGTCGTAGCATGGGTGGGGCATGTGGTGGAGAGTGAGAGGCAGGGGGAAACTGACTAACGTAGCTCCTGTTATCCCTCTCAGCCCCTCTAAGGCCTCTCAGAGTTCCCATTTTGTAGGTGTTGCTCAGAGAGACTCAGCAATTTGCCCAAGATGAACAGCACATAGAAGGCAGAGCTGGAGCTAGAACCCAGGTCTCTGACTCCCTCTGGTCTGGCATTCACCCAGCGATAAGCAGAGGCAATCCCATGTGTGAATGTGCCAGATGTTTTATATGCGTTATCTTCTTGAAGTCTTGCCCTGACCTTTTGAAGTGGAAATTACCATCTTCTTACAACAGATTACATTTTCTTACAACCCAGCAGAGGTTGGGTAACTTACTCATGTCACACAGCTGTGTCCTAAGCTTGGGCCAGCCCATGAGCTGGAACATCTGGGTCATCTGGGTTATAACTGTGGATGGGGTCCGTGTAGCCGTTAGACTCAGGGCTCCTCAGGGAAAGGATCTGTGTCGTGTTAATTACCAAATGAGTTCAGGAGGAGTTGGTGCTTAGTAAATATTTCTTCCACAAGTAGATCAAGTTCATTTGTTCATTTAGGTACAGGAGCAAGGGGAAAGGTATTCCTGGGCAAAGGCATGGTGGTAGGCGGTCCTCCGTCAGAGGAGTCAGGAGTCTGGTGTGGCCAGATGTTAGAGCATACCACAGACAAGGTCAGGATGCTGGAGAGGGGGCCCAGTTTTGAGGCAGCCCTTGGCCTTGACTAAGTAGGCGCAGGTAGGTAAAGACCACCAGTTCAGGGACTATAGTAGCCTCCCTCCCTGAGCACCAAGGGGGTGTGTCAGCCATGAGCAGAGCACGTGAGGCACACTGAGTTACTACCTGCTCCGACCCCCAGTAATGCTGAGAGGCTGCTGGCCTAGGAGGAAGGCCAAGTGACTTGCTCAAGGTCACAAGGGGAAAACCCAGGAGTCTGCCCCCTCCCTGTGCTGTTCTTTAGCACGGTGCTACCTCCCTTGGGATCTTGGGGGTGGGGGGGATACTCTGGGATCTTGGCCTCAGTAGGTCTCAGCCCTGACCCTGGGTGGACTGCAGTGCTCACAGCAAGCAGGGAGGGCCCCCAGCACTGTGGCCGCAGATCAGCGTCCCCTGCCCCCAGCCCCACTTCCTCCCTAGTCTCTCCTGGCTTGCTGAGGGCCAGCTGGCTCTGGCGCAGGGTATTAGTCTATGCAGAACCCTTTAAGGCTATTGGGGTCCCTGGAGCATGCATTTAGAGGAGGTGCCTCAGAGGAGAAACGTGTATCCAGGATGGACCCCTGGTCCTGCAGCTTTGCAGTCCCAGTACCTAGAGCCGGGATCAGGAAAGCTCCTCCATCTTGTAATGTCACCAGGCTTCATAGCAACCCCCAGGCCAGCCTTTCCCAAAGCCTGTGAGGTCAGTGTTTCTCAGACAAAGGCTTTTGTGCTGAGTTGCCTTCTGAGTTAAACAAAACCCAGCCTGTTGCTTTGCTGTGGGACTTCTCAGGGCTTTTACAATGTAAATGTGCATCAGTTACTCTCCAAAGAGGGACAGAGTATATCAGGTTCCCCAAATGCATTTATGCCCGGATCCCTTTTTTCAGAGTGTCTCACTGGAACCCATTCTGGGAAATAGAGTTTACAGGTACAGACACCGAAGCCCAGAAGAGGACAGTGATTTATCTAGGGGCACACAGCAAGTTCATGGCTAAGTGTAATGTATCACAAAATTGAGTGGCTCCTTAATCCTTTAATAAATTCCTTGCATGTGTGTGGGATTTTACAGCCCAATAAATGACTTTAATAATTAAACAGAGGGATGTATGGTAAGCCCCTAGCTCCTCCTGTGTATCTAGTAAGTGCTCAGTTAATGGCAAGGATTATGGTGGGACTGTAATCATTTAGCATGTAGCACAGGGGCCCGGCACACACAGGGGCTTGGCGGGGACTGAATGTTGAGCAAGGAGTCGTACTTCACAGTAATTAAAACAAGGAAGCGGGTGTGAGTGCTCTGTGACCCATAAAACGGTTTATTGTTAGGATAACGATAGCAAAGCTTAGGTAGGGAGGAGGTCATGATCCTGCATTAGGAATGAGGGCCTGACCCAGAGAGGAATGGTGATGTGCCCAAGGTCACAGGGAGTGGGAGGGGGAGGGTCTTTGCGTCTTGGTTTCCCAGCTCCTTCCCGCAAAGACCCCTAACCGCATGGAGGGAAGTCTGGGACCATAGGGCAGGCGGCCCCTAATGACACTCTGTCTTTCCTCCCGTGGGTTGTTGTCCTCCGGCGGCATGCAGGGCGCTGTCCAAGACTCCGGCGGCCCTGGCATTGAACCAGACACAGCACTGCAAGCAGCTGGAGGGGCTGGTGTCTGCACAGGTGCAGCTCTGCCGCAGCAACCTGGAGCTCATGCACACCGTGGTGCATGCTGCCCGCGAGGTCATGAAGGCCTGCCGCAGGGCGTTCGCCGACATGCGCTGGAACTGCTCCTCCATTGAGCTTGCCCCCAACTACCTGCTTGACCTGGAGAGAGGTAGGGAGCCAGTGCGGGCTGCCGGGGCTTGTGGCATGCGTGCAGGTGGGGATGGATGAATTCGGGCATACAGGTATGTGTCTGGGTAGGTGGGTGAACTCGCGGGTGGATGGGTGGATGTTGATTTCTCTTCGGTGGGTGGATGGGTGCCTAGGTTTGGGGGTGGTTGGGGGCACGGAGAAGAATACAGGTGTGGATGGATGGGTGGCTGAATTTAATCACAGATATGGGTATCCAGGCATGAATTGATGAATAAAGGAACACAGGGAGTGGATATAACGCTGTAGGGCTAGTACAAATGCGTGTGTACCCAAATGCGCAAAGAAAGGGTGGATGTGGCCCAGGAGGCTCTCAGGAGGGGAGGAGGTGACCCGAGGGCAGGATAGCCCACCCTCGGGCAGACAGGTGTGCACGGGTCCTTCTAGACAGAGGTGACTGCCAATGATGTGAAATGCACAATGAGAGGTAGGGGCTCCACTTTCTGGAGCAGGTGCGTCCCGGGGTAGATTTTGGAGGGCTGGGTGTTGATAGGCAGAAGGGCCTCAGAGGATCTAATATCTCCCCTGCACGGTAACAGTTAAGGTCTGTGGAGCACTTGACAAAGCTTCTTTCCTTCTCAAATGATTTGAACTCTAGAGCAAGCCTGTGAGGTGGGTGTTATCATTCCCACTCTACAATTAGGCAAACTGAGGCTTGAGAAGGGGAGGTGACTTGCGTGGACCTAAGGTGAGAACACCCTCCAGCAGAGGCACATTGGGCTCCGTCTGGATTGGTTTCACGAGGCTGCTGTGACCAAGTCCTACGAACAGGAATTCAAACACCAAAGCTGTATCGTGCAGAGTTCTGGAGGCTGGAAGTCTGAAATCAAGGAGCCAGCAGGGCTGTGCTCCCTGCCGATGGCCCTGGGGAGGGTCCTTCCTTGCCTCTTCTGAACTTTTGGTGGCTGCCAGCAGCCTTGGTGTTCCTTAGCTTGTTGAAGCTTTGCTTCAATCCCTGCTTCTGTCATGTGGGGTTTCCCCCGCCACGGGTCTCTGTATCCACGATTCCCCCTTCCCATAAGGACAGCAGTCATTGGAGTCGGGCCCACCCTGGTCCAGGACGACCACATCTTTGTTCCGTCACAACTGTCAAGACCCTGGTTCTAAATGAGGTCATGTTCACAGGTACCAGGGGTCAGAACTTGGCCTTCTCTTTTTGGGGAACACATTTCAGCCTCTTTGTACACTCATCTGCCCTTTGAGGCATGAGTCCTTTGAGGAGTAGCCCCTAACACTGAGCGCAGGGAAACAGGGGAAGATCCAGAATGATGAGTGTGTGGAAGCAAGGGTGCCCGTGGGTGTGTGGGCTTTGCAGGCCTGTGGGGGGTGTTTGGGAGCAAGTGTCCAAGTCAGCTAATGTATGTGTGGGAGAAAGGGCAAGCGACAGGTTCATGTCCCTATTGTGGTCCACCTGGTTGCAGCCCCTGTTCCCTGCCGGCCCCACCGAGGCAGGCAGGGGCTCAGGAGGGGGCCCTCAGGCCTGGATGGGGTCCTATCCCTGGGGTCACCAGCCCCGGCTGACCCAGCACCTCCCCCCAGGGACCCGGGAGTCAGCCTTCGTGTATGCGCTGTCGGCGGCCGCCATCAGCCACGCCATCGCCCGGGCCTGCACCTCCGGCGACCTGCCCGGCTGCTCCTGCGGCCCCGTCCCAGGTGAGCCACCCGGGCCCGGGAACCGCTGGGGAGGATGTGCGGACAACCTCAGCTACGGGCTCCTCATGGGGGCCAAGTTTTCCGATGCTCCTATGAAGGTGAAAAAAACAGGATCCCAAGCCAATAAACTGATGCGTCTACACAACAGTGAAGTGGGGAGACAGGTAACCACCCACCCCACCCACCCCAGATGGTTGTGCTTGTGCCAGTTGGCAAGGAAAGGGCCACCAGTGTGCTCTGATGGCAGGGGTGGCGGGGGGATGGGCCCCAATCCACCCACACCAATGGCCTCCTCCCCCTTACCCCACTCTCCCCTTTCCAGATGCTTGGGGCTTGCTTTCCAGGCTCCTCCTCCTCTAGGATTTGAATGGAAAATGTTGGGTGGAGCAGAAGGAGCACTGAGCTAGAAGTCCAGAGCTCTGAGTTCCCACCTTGGCTCTGGCACTAAACTAGCTAGGGGACGTTGGGCAAGTCACTTCCTCTCTGGCCTCAGTTCTTTCCATCTGTAAAATGGATGGGCTCGCTGCTTTCTAGTCCCCCTTGGCCGTGTTCCTGATGTTCCTCCCATGGGGGTCTTGGGTCTCAGCTGGGTGTGGGAGGAGGCATGGGGAGGACTGTGGGGTGAGAGCCTTAGCCTGTGGGGTGGTCCCCTTGGCCCTACCGGGGACTCCCACCCAACTCCAGAACGCAGTGGGCCCTCAACATGTATTACTCTCAGTATCTCATTGATTCCTCACCTCATTCCGCAGAAGGTTGGGGTGAATGTGTAAGTAAATGAATGGGCCTTTTTATTTTTAGAAAATTAAAAAAAGGAAACCCTTCATACCAATGTGAGCACCAGGCCCTGTGGTGGCTGTCCTGTAGTCCACAAACCCCACCCCCAGTGAGGAGGCGCTACCATCCCCCTTACCAGTGGGGGGCCTCGGGGAGGCACGTCAAGTGCACGTGGTATCCCATGGTTGCCTCTGGCCCCAGCAGGCCCATCATACAGAGGCAGCAAGGGAGCAGAGAGAGCCTAGGTGGCTTGGCCAAGGACGCAGGGTACAATGGAGCCCAGGTCTAGGGGACTCCAAGCCCAGAGCTTTCCACGTCCTCACCTCACTCTCTCACTGGTCTCTCTCCTGGGAGGATTCTAGGATGTCCAAGCCATATCTGGACAGTTGGGGAAACTTAGGCCATGAGACACTGGTGGGGCCTGTAGCAGGGTATGGCCAGGGATCCAGGACCTTGCCTCCCAACCCTGCCGGCCTGCCCCCATCCTTGGGAATCCCGCCCCCAGCCCAAGAGCCCAGCCTCACTCCTACCCATGCCAGGCCTGAGCCTCATGCTGCCAGGGGCACAGCCATCCCCACACCATGCAGTCCAGATGGGCTCCTTAGCCTCACTGGGGCTGTCCCTGGCACCCTGATGCCAAGGAGCTGGCCTCCCTGGGACCATCTGCAAAAGGACCCAGTCCCCTCTCCAGTGGCCACAGGGCTCATGAGAGTTAAATGAAATAGCAAACAGAGGCCCATGGTGGATGTCAGGAGGCTCCGGGCCCCTTCCTACCCATGTGAGCTGGGGGGCTAAACGTAGTTACCTGTCCTTGATGATTCAAGAGTACCTGATGCCCTTGGGAGGTTGAATGTGCCCTTCAAGAAGGTTCATCTCATTGCTGTGCTCCTCGCAGGCTTTGCTGAGCCAATACCGATTCTAGACCCAGTGGACTCCCTCATTCCCCACTTCCTGGCACCAGTGAAGGAGAGGAGCCCTGGGACCTTACCAGCTCCTGCACTAACTCACCGAATGATTTGGGGCAAGTCTCTGCCCTCTCTGTGCCCCAGTTTCCCCATCTTCCTAATGCAGGGGTAGACCCAGGGGACCTGTAAGCCTTGCAGCTCCACAGAGGGGAGGCAGGAGGGCTGGCCTGGGCAGAGGGATCCGAGTCCTGTATGCAGAGAAGCAAGGGTTAAGACGCAAAACTGAACTGCCTGCATAAGACATCTGTCTTTAACTCATGCCCCTCAGGTACACCTGGGGAAACTGAGGCCCGAGGAAGATGATGAGACAGAGACATTTCAGAGGTCATTTTAGAGTCTCCCCAAGCCCCAGAGCCCAGGCCCCCCAGGCTCCACCACAGTCATTAGACTGATTTTTCAGACCGGGGTTGATTTGACTTTTAGAGTTTGCAAAACCATTTCATTCGCATCCTCTCGTTGAATCCGTGCGGCGGTTCTGCGGACAGCAGTTTCCAGCCTGCCCTGCAGAGAGTAGGGCGGAGCTGCTGACCGGTGGAGGGGCTTGCTGGGGGGTCACCTGGTGGTGGAGGGGAAGGGTCAGCCAGGCGAGGGAATGCGCCCCCATGCACTTACCTCCTGCCTCTCCACCCCCCACCTCCTCATTCCTCCCCTTCTCTTTTTCCCCCCTTTCCCAGCAAACATTCAGTGAGCTCCAGTTTTGTGCAAGAGAAAAGCATGGAACAATTAAAAGCCATGGCTTTTGGAATTGCG
>ML104047.1:17632-68161 GCA_003697995.1 Taxidea taxus jeffersonii | reverse complement strand
GGCAGGGTGATGGACACTGGGGAGGGTATGTGCTAAGGTGAGTGCTGTGAAGTGTGAAGACTGATGATTCCCAGACCTGTACCTCTGAGACAAATAATACATTATATGTTAATAAAAAATAAATAAACAAAAAGAAAAGTCTCTGTATGGAGTGGGAGAAGGAAGAGCACCAAACACAACAGAGATGGCTGGTGGGAATGAGCATCTACCTGAGAGGCAAGTTTTATATTCCCATCTGTTGGATGTGATATTGTGTCCCGAGAAGTTCCTTTAGGTCAGGAACCATCCCTATGTTTTGGGTAAACACAATGAGTATTTGACATGTTCTCATAGTTTGTGTACTTTCAGGCCTCAGTGCTAAGGATAGATGTGCCTGTCTCAACTTACTGTTTTGTTTCTTAGGAACACAGGAAGTTCTATAACATCTTAATCAACTGTGAGCAATGGGGATTAAGTTTGCAGCCCATCTACATCAAAGTTCACACGTGCTTTGGCATGTGTGGCCTGTATTTGAATAAAGCATTACCCTAACTTCAGCTTCTCAATTTGTCTTTTCTTTTCCCCAACTTTCTCCTTTATTATCATATATTACCAGAGAAATATATTTTAGCCACCATAAGTCTCTTTTGTGGAATGAAGGGAGATTCAAATAATCAGTAAGTCAATAATAGAACCAAAAGTGTCACTTGGAAGTTAGTCTAAAAAATATAATGATTATCACAGATACAGACATACAAGTGTATGTGTAGAAATAGATAAAAATGTAGATACATAGGTACAGAAAGGTTTGCTGAAAATTCCTATAGAAATGAGGAATGTAAAATCTAGCTGAGTTTCTATTCTGAGATAAAAAGTAAGAATCTAACCAACTTGTAGAAAAGGAAAACATACTTACCTATTTATGGGTTTAATGTTTTCTATAAAGCTAAAAATATTTTTACTAATTTCCTTTAAGCTATTGGCAAGAAAAAATTTAATCCAAAGTAATTTTATAAAATGGCTAATTTGGGGGAAATAGGATTTTCATTTCTTACAAACAGCTTATTGTTAATATTGTAAAAACTGAGAAAAATATTAAACAGAATAATCTCAACTTAAAACAACTACTTTCAAGAAAACAAGTTCTTCTTTATTTTTTAATTTAAATTCAAGTAATTAACATATAATGTATTATTTGTTTCAAGGGTGCAGGTCTGTGATTCATCAGTCTTATATAATACCCAGTGCTCATGATAACACATACCCTCCCCAATATCCCTTACCCAGTTATCCCATCCTTCCATCCCCCTCCCCTCCAACAATCCTGTTTGCTTCCTAGGATTAAGAGTCTCTTGGGACACCTGGGTGGCTTAGTCATTGGGCATCTACCTTCGGCTCAGGTCATGATCCCAGCGTCTTGGAATTGAGCTCCACATTGGGCTCCCTGCTCAGCAGGAAGCCTACTTCTCTCTCTCCCACTCCCCCCACTTGTGTTTCTTCCCTCGCTGTCTCTCTCTGTCAAATAATAAATAAAAATCTCTAAAAAAAATAAAAGTCTCTTACAGTTTGTCTCCCTCTCTGGTTTCACTTTGTTTCATTTTTCCCTCTCTTCCCCTATGATTCTCTGCCTTGTTTCTCAAAACCCACATATCAGTGAGATCATATGATAATTGTCTTTCTCTGACTGACTTATTTTGCTTAGCAGCATACCCTCTAGCTTCATCCATGTCCTTGCAAATGGCATGATTTCATATTTTGATGGCTGCATAATATTCCTCTGTGTGTGTGTGTGTGTGTGTGTGTGTGTGTGTGTGTATACATATCTTCTTTATCTATTCATCTGTCAATGGACATCTGGGCCCTTTCCCTAGTTTGGCTATTATGGACATTACTGCTATAAACATTTGGGTGCAGGTGCCCCTTCTGATCACTACATTTGTATCTTTAGGGTAAATACCCAGTAGTGCAGTTTCTGGGTCGTAGACAAATTCCAGGCAAATCTAATGACATATTACTCTATTTTATAACATGGAAGATCATATCTTAGTGTTATCTAAGAACAACTTAGGCAAGAAACATGTGTACTTTGTCCTTAGAGTTTCCTCCTCCCACTGGCTTTGAGTTCTACTTCCAACCTCTTGAGGAACTGCCATACTGTTTTCCAGAGTGGCTGTACCAGCTTGTGTAGGAGGTTTCCCCTTTCTCTGCATCCTCACCAGCATCTGTGTTTCCTGATTTGTTAACTTAAGCCATTCTTTGGCTAAAAAAATCAAATCTTTACCAATTTGATATGGTATCTCATTGTGGTTTTGATTTGTATTTCCCTGATGCCAAGTGATGTTGAGCATTTTTTCATGTGTCTGTTGGCCATTTGGATGTCTTCTTTGCAGAAATGTCTGAGCATGTCTTCTGCCCATTTCTTTTTTTTTTTTAAAGATTTTATTTATTTATTTATTTGACAGACAGAGATCACACAAGTAGGCAGAGAGGCAGGCAGAGAGGGGAGGGGAGAAGCAGGCTCCCCGCCAAGCAGGGAGCCCGATGTGGGACTGGATCCCAGGACCCTGGGATCATGACCCCAGGCGAAGGCAGCGGCTTAACCCACTGAGCCACCCAGGCGTCCCTTCTGCCCATTTCTTGATTGGATTATTTGTTCTTTGGGTGTTGAGTTCGATAAGTTCTTTATAGATTTTGGATACTAGCCCTTTATCTGATAGGTCATTTGCAAATAAATATCTTTTCCCCTTCTGTCAGTCGTCTTTTGGTTTTGTCAACTGGGAAAACAAGAACTTTAAACGTAAGCTTTTTATATGGCAGAAGTTACTTATTTTCAGTGTACCTCACACTGGATAATATCAGTGCTTTCCCTGACTTTGATTTTTAAACATCTAAAAGACAATTAGGATGGCATAACAGTTAAGACCTTAGACTTTTTTTTTTTTTTTTTTTTGACAGAGAGAGAGATCACAGTAAGTAAGCAGAGAGGCAGGCAGAGAAGAAAGAAGGAAGCAGGCTCCCCGCCGAGCAGAGAGCCCAATGTGGGGCTCAATCCCAGGACCCTGGGATCATGACCTGAGCCGAAGGCAGAGGCTCAACCCAATGAGCCACCCAGGTGCCCCATGACCTCAGACTCTTATATCCATTTTCTTTCTCTGCCTGTGTGACCTCATGAATGTCCCTAATCATGCTTTTACCTCTAGATTGTTGAGGACACAGTGAATTGATCTATGGGAAGTTCTTAGAACAGTGCCTGGCATACACAAAGCACTTTATAAGCAGTAGTTGTGTCTAGTGCTCTTGCTGTCATAGTCTTCATCATCTAAAAGATATAGAAAGCGTCTTTGCTGGTGTTTCTCCCAGGTGCCACCAGAAACTAGCATACCACAGGTAACTATAAGCAATAGTGACTAAGATAGGTGAAGTTGGTCCTTTGGCTTTAAGAACATACTAATAATGACAGAGCATGCCTTTCTTTGTAGTCAAAATGCAGAACCAAAGAACTAATATCCCAAGTTCACATGAAAAAGAATCAGACTGTTTACAAGGGGGAAGAAATCCCCCTTCTTTAACCTGCTTCACACTCTCACTACCAGTGACACAAAAAGGCAAAGCTTAATGAGCCTACAGCTCAGGTCTCTGAACCCTGAGGTAATAGTTTTCAGGAACCTTCAGACCAACTCCTGCCCACTCGTCCATGAAGCTCTTTCTATTCCATCAGGAGCCATCCACTAGTCTTTGCTTCTTCTGGGCTGGTTGGTGTTTAAAAAGCAAACAACAAAGGAAACCTGGCATCAGAATGAAAACCTCCACTCTACAGTTCTGCCTCAATCATCAATGACTTTCATGAGTTCCTTATACAATCTGAGCCCCAGTTTCCTTAACTGTAAATTGGGGGTGATAATGAGAGGGGATTTGTTTACACCTGCTTGGTGATAAAAACATCTGGGTACTGACGGTCTTGGGCAGAAGCCACAACTTCATACTGTCTTCTGCTACCAGACCCAAATCATACTGGAAATCCTGACTCAGTTACAGGTACCTGTAAACCCTTGTATATCACAGAATCCCGAGAGCACATCAGTACCCAATAATATAGTCTCTGTGTTATCAGTACTCAAATGTCTCTGACATCCATTCTCTTGCTATTCCTTCCAGGAATCTGAATTCCTCATCTTTGGCTTATAGTAGAGAGTTTGAATGGAAAAAAGGAAGAAGAAACATTTGTGGGAGATAGATCTAAATGTTTCTGCTCAATTTTTATGCTATCTATAATAAAAGAATGGAGAAGAGTGAAATCTTTTATGAGGGCACACTAAAAGATTAATTTTTAAGGATTTTGTCAGTGATTACCCTGAGAATAAGAACATATTATGAATAATGAGAGCAGTGACAAACTCCCAATGCCTTTTTCTTACATGATAACTTGTATTACAATTGTTTCTGATTGACAAAGCCTTTGAAACATATCAACTCAATCAATTTACAGACAGGTATTTTTCCAGTCTTTGTTCTCAAACATGAATACTTCTTGAACTTGCATGGTACACCAGCACAGAAACAGATGCTAAAACATTTTACTTATATATAGTTAACTCAGAAAGGCTAACTTCTCTTTAAGTTTGTTAGGATTTGGTGGGGGGGGCACCTGGGTGGCTCACTTAAGCATCCAACTCTTGATTTTGGCTCAGGACATGATCTCAGGGTTGTGAGATCGAATCCCATGTCAGGCTCCATGTTCAGCAGGGAAAAATAAATAATCATTTAATAAGAAATAATGCTTATTTCTTATTAAAAATAAATAAATAAATTTGTTAGGATTTTTTGGTCCTAAGTCGATAAAAAAAAACTATCATGGTAGTTTTAAGTTTGGAGAATGCCAGACAAATCTAATGACATATTACTCTATTTTATAACCTGGAAAATCATATCTTAGTGTTATCTAAGGACAAGTTAGGTAAGAAGCATGTGTACTTTGTCCTTAGAGTTTCCTCCTCCCACTGGCTTTGAGCAAAGGCCTCTGAAACCATAAGAGATGGGGAGAGGTCACAAGACAGGAGGAATCTGGGTCCCAAAATTACCACTGGACCAAGGGGATGCAGCTGAAATTTTGCAGCTTATTTGTTGAAGCAGTTGTTGCTCTAACCAACATGAAAGCCAAACTCCTGATATAAATGCTCTCATATTTACACATCTTTCCCTAACATAGCTAAAATTTAGGAGAAGATATAAGGGAAATTTCACCCAAGAGCAAATGTAGAGACATTCCTGAGCAAGAACTATATATGATAATATTATGTGCTGACTTCAACAATGGAATTCCTATAGATAAATGGTTCTTTTTTTTTCCCCCTACACTTCTGAGAACTAGAGTAAATTCCCAGATACAACAGGAAGGTCTCAAAAAAGTGACAGACAGGTAATAATGGCTCCTCTTACAAGGAAGAGAAGAAATATAGCCTAACTACCAACCCCCACACCACTGCCACCATCTACCCTACCACAATAGTCCAACAAAGAATCTTTCCTAGGCCTACTATAATATGTCCCTTCTATCTTTTCCAATATCCAAAAATGCTCCCAGAAAAATAAAGCTCCCACGAGTATGGCAGCACAATCTTGCTTCAAAACCCCACAAATAACAACAACAACAAAGGAAAGCAAAAAAAAAAAAAAAAAAAAAAAAAACAACCATAAGCAGCTTTATTTTGGCATATATCTATTTGCTTAAATGTCTTAAAGGGGTAATTTTAAGGGATATGTCTCCATTTAGCAGTCAAAACATCCCTCCTTTTATACATCTGCTTTTCACTTTTTATTTCAAACTACTTATTTTTAAGCCAGGACTAGGAGAACCCTCTGACCATCTTCCTCCCACCAGAAAACTCCTTCAACATCTGGTCTTAGTGATTTGCCGGTCTTCTCTCCAGCCTCAGAACTTCAAGGAATCACATAAAAATATTTACTGAACTCCTGGAGGTAACCTTTTAAGAGGCGGGTGCTAATTGGACTGAGCTCTTTTGTTCCTAAGCTTATATTTTAGACATCTTTGACCAAAAAGGTCTTCAAACAGATCCAAAATGTTGTCTCCTCACATTAATCAATAAAAACTCAGATAAAACAGAATTCTTGTTCTTTTAAAGAAAGCCCAGACCCACCTAAGAATCCAGGATGAGATGCAACCATAGGCTTGAGTATTCATTATGCCCTGGGTTGGCTGGGGATTTGTTTTCATTTTTGTTTTATCTATGTAAGGACTTAAGACACAACGCAGTATTTGGGGACATATTAGTCAATTTACTAGAAATTCCTCAATGTTCCTTAATTAGAAGCCAGCAGGATATCATAAAAGACATAATGGCTTCTATATGAAAAAATAACAATTCTATTCTCATTATTTCCTGGGGAAGGGAAGGGTGGCACTGGCAAACCATGCTAACTGTATCAGAGGCTTCCTTTCCCTGCCACAATAATAAACATGACAACAGCTTCCTTTTCTCTTTCCCTCTGTTGAATATAAATGCAGGTTAATAAGCATAGGGAGTGTCTACTATGAAAGGCCATGGAAATTCAAAAATGAGAAAGTCATGTTCTCAGCTTTCCAGGGGCTTCTGATTCAGAGTAAGTAAGTAAGATGCAATAAAAGGGATCAGATATGGGATGATGAAAAAGTTCTGGAGATGGGTAGTGGTGATGCTACACACAGAGAAATAGACTTAACACCACTGAACCGTACACTTAAAAATAGTTAACATGGTTAATTTTATGTATGCATATTTTAACACACATACACCAAAAAGAGAAGGAATAGAGATGCTTTCCTCCCCTTCTTCTGTCAGAGGTAGAATGAATCAAAATAAATCAAATGGCACCAGCACCGTTCCTTGAATAAGGGAGAAGCAGGAAAGACCAGAGTGTGGGTTTCTCCATTTGGGATGTTATCAGGCCCAGGCAGACGGTAAAGAGTCACATCTTGGTGGTACTCATCGTGGGTCATGTCTCAGTCCTAGAGGGCAAAGTCAGAGAGTCATGCCTGTAGGGAGACGTTCTTCCCTGAAGAGGTACATGACTATGAGCACTGAGGAAAATGAATTAATGGTTATGAAAACTGCTCCCTTTACAGGTGACCCAGTAAAGGCAGAACTGGGTTCTTGCTCTCACAGAGGGAAAGGGCCCAGTGACACAGGCACCCCATGCTCAGAAGGGTTCCTGTATTTGGTTTAGTGCATCTGGAAATTCTTGATAATTTTTTCCACAAGAACTCCCACATCATCACCTTTTACTAGGCTCAGCAAGTAAGGTAGGTCACCAATGCTGTAGGAAGGACACAGCCCTCTTCCCTCCAAAGCCTGTGTGAAGGGCAGAAAATAAGGGTAATGCTCAAAAGGGCACAGTCTAAGATGTTTCTCAAATTGCGAGAAGCCAAGAGGAATTCGGGGAGAGACATGGCCATGGAAAGGGGTTGTCCCTTCAGACCAAGACACACAAAGAAAGGGTTGCATGATGGAGCATGCGTACACAGTGCGAAATGAAACCAGTCAGGGGTGGGGGCAGGATACGTAGCTAATAACTTGAAATGCCTTCTCTTACAGAATACAAGACAGTATTCGAGTTAACTAGAACTTTGACCTTTTTAGCCTTTCTTAGAATACTCGACTCTTCAAAAAAAAGACTTACATATTAATGTTAGAATGTATCACATGGGTTTGGTGGAAATTGCGGGACATGGGCTAGAAGAGGCACGTCAGCTTTGCTGCTTTCTTTCTGAGCTCCAGTGGAAAAAGTCAGTGGTGCTGAACTCTCTATCACCGCACACCCCAGATGTGCAGGAGGCTTTCTGAAGTAACAGTCTCCCACAATGCAGGAGCCCTCCAAAATTTATGACTCACCCATCTGTAATAAAGATGGGCCTGTGAGAAGAAGAAAGGACCTAAGGACTGCCCACCCCCATGTTGTGAAAACTAGATTATGTCATTACTACAAAATTTTTATCATATATATATATATATATGGCTTATGGGGAATGTCAACTCATTAGGATATAAACTTGAAATTTTTGCCAGTAACTATCCCTAGATGTCTTATATAAAGTAATGCCTTCCTTTTTATTATCTTGACCTAAATCCGTAAGTTTTCAGACATTCTGACTTACACAAACAGTATCCTTTCAGCCTATACAACTCAGCTCTATTTATTCTAAAATTTCAATACTGCATTTGATTCGAAATCCTGCTGTCTGTCCCACCCCCACCCCAAGCACAAGCCACATCTTTGGTTTGACTGACCTGAAGGGAGGGATGGGTTGCAACGTCTTTCACATCTCCCCTTTCCCCTTCTTCTACCCAGCTGCTTCCTGCTCTGTCAGGGGTGAGCTTGGGTAGCAGGGAAAGAACAAAAAATACCCTCCTAACTGGGACAGGTGACACTCCTGCCTGAGGTTGGTGGTAATTCTGTTCTCACTCGTTGTATATGCCCTCCTGCTGGCTGGTATGGACAGATGGTGGCTCCAACATGGTCTACTGGTAAAAAGCTCACTTGTCCCATCTGATTGTCCCCAATTCTCTGGAAAAGCAGACATCCAAAAAGGGAATAAAAATGACAGTCGTCCTTTCCATATTTCCCTTCTTTTAAACAAGAATTCTTGTGGAACCTCCCCTTGGCCTTGAGAAAAGAAAGCATCTCCTCCACAGAAATGTGAAGGGAGAGATAGAGCTGGTTTCTGAATGTGTATCTGTTTCAGACCTGAGGGGAGGTAGCTGAACCACTGTTGGCTTTGCCTTGAACCAGGAATGTGAGATGCAGCCGTCATCCTAGGACAACCGGAAGCCTGTTTGTTGTATCTGTAATGCCTTTATTAAAATTAAATGAAATAGTAATAATGTATGACTTGGGCAGTGAGGGTAGAGGTATACACAGAGAGCATTTTCATAATACAGTGAAGGGACATACAGCGAACCTAAGAGAGGAAGGATGAGGATAATTTGCTACAGGAGAGACTGTCTTCTCTACATCCTATCTGGAAAGCAGAAATCATCCTCCTGGAAATTTACAAGTGGAGCAAAGTTTCTCAGCCTTGGCACTACTGACATTCAGGCAAGATAATTCTTTGTTGTAGGAGGCTCTTCATGCGTCCCTGGCCTCTACCCACTCCACGATAGCAGCACCCTTCACCAAGATACACCTACACATGTCTCCAGACATTGCCAGCTCTCCCAGGAAGGCAAAATCGCCTCTGGCTCAAAACCACTGCTGCTATTACAGGCAGAGGGGAATCATGATCAAATGTTCAAGGTGTGAAAAAGTGGACATCATGAAAATTGCACATAGTTCCATATTAGTGGAGTGTGAGGTACAGGGCAAGGTGGCTAGTTGCGGGAGGTGAGAACGGAGAAGTACAGGAGGCTAATAATGGAGGTCTGGTAGAACATATGCAGGTGAAGGAATGTCATCTGTTTGGTGATGACAAGTCTCAGAAAAAGAATGACATATGGGATTTGAGTTCCAGACAGATAGTAAGAGGCCAGGAGAAAAGTAAGACTTCAGGCAGCTGGATCACTCAGGGGCCATGTTGGAAGTTAAGGCATAAGTTGATGAAATGCACCTGAACTGGGGGAGCAACAGAAGGGACAGGAATGGAATGACATGTGCATAGGAAGCCTGGGGTGGGGGTGGGGGGGACCAGCCCTGCAACTGAAAGCAAGAGCCCACAGAGGATGGGCCATCACACTCCATGGCTGGGAAGGAGACGAAACTGGCTATGTCAAACCGTAGAAGCCTTCTTTCTCCTCTTTGTTGCTTTAAGATCTTAGCCTGTGAAAATCTGTTTCATCTGAGCAATCTTCTGGATTTCCCAAGGATGAAATGCCCTGAGATTTTAAGCAACAAAGGTGCTTATATTTCAACCATTACCACCTTACATAACTTGTTCAACACAGGAATCATCACAAACAACACAGTAGACCTCTGTCAGTAGCCGAGAATCCCTCTTCCCAAACACCATTGTGACATTACCCCTCCAGTGGCCAAACTACCAGCGAGGAGTCGTTATGGTTTTGATATTATCTCTGGCAAACTATTAAAAAGAAAACATGAGAGAGGCCAAGGTACTTGAAAAAGAAGAAAGGGCTCCTAATTTGATAAAAATGACTTGGCCCCAAGTTGGTACTTTCACTTACAAGAAAACCTGGCTACAGTTTTGATCTGGTGCATTATGAATGCATTCCACTGGAAGCCTTTCTGAAAAGGAAAGCCTTGTACAGCAACAGTATAGATACAAAAGCAAAGGGATGCTGGTTGTAGAGCTGTGCAAACATCGATGGCATTTTTACTGTACTATATGGAGGGAATCTTAAAAGGAGATTTGGCTCCTGAATAAACTTTTCATGATAAGCAACCGGGGATGTTAAGCACCCCTTATTAACCTCTTTTTCTGTTCTTCTCAGTGGCCCATATCGTTTAAACTAATGAGCAGCAGCAGTTGAACTACACAAAAGGCTTCTGATAAACAACAGCTAAGGGAGGGCAGAAAATGGGCAAGATGCAGCTCTAGGAACATAAATCTCAACGCAAATCCAAAGCCTGTCATTTGTGGCTTCTACAGTGCCCCCAAATGACACAGAAAGGCATTGGCCGGATCTCTTAAGTATATCTTTCACATGTTAATGTTACAAGAATGTAAAAAGGATTCCATTTCCTACTTGATATATTCTCTCCCAATGTCTTCCAGGTCCAAAAATTTGGAGACTCTCCAAACAATGCATAATAACAGGAGAGGAGGAAGGAAGTGAAGGAGGTGGGAGTCATGAGGGAAGGGAGGAGGTTAAGAGCAATTTGCATTTCTCCTGTTCCACACTTGTTTAACAGGCTATAATCAGTACCACTACTGACTTGGTTTCAGCTAAGTCGCAAGCATGCCTGGTGTCAGTACCAAGAAAGCTGATTCCCAGGTCACAATATTATGTAGGGGGTAGGAAGAGGGTGTCTCCATTTTTAGGCGTCCCTTGGTTAATGGCCTCTGCATTCCGTGCTGGGGTGCCCAACGCAAATTGCCTCACTTCTCTATGTAATATAGACCTCATCGGTCAAGTGGTACCCAAAGCCAGCACCACTGACCCCTTTAGACAACCTCTAAAACAGAGCCACTCAAAGTACAGTCATGGAGCAATACCATATATGTCATCCTTAAGTTTGTTAGAAATTCTGAATGACAGGCTCCACCCCAGGCCCACCGAATTAATCACTGACTATGATGCACTTTGAGAAGTACTGCACGAGTGATGCACTCATGTCCTTCTAAAAGGAATGGACTAATGTGAGGTTTTAGCACTTGTGTAGGGACTTGCATGAGGCCCAACCTGCTACCAGTCAAGGACAGGGGAACCCCACATCATCATGATAGATTTTTAAAAAGTCCTTCATCACAGGGTCTGAAAAGTACAACTCTAGACCACAAGTCAGCCAACTTTTTCTATAAAGGACCACACAGTCCGTAAAGCTTAATGCCTTAGGCTATGTAGGTCATAAAGTCTCATTTACCTGTTATTATAAAGCAAAAGCAGTAAGAATGTGTAAGCAAATGAGCGTGGCTATGTTCCAATAAAACTTTATCTACCAAAACAACTAGAGGGCCAGACTTGGTCCCCAGGCTGTTCTGTGCCAACTCCTACTTAAAGGATGACTGCTGGCCAAATATGATGACATCAGAAGATTATGCTGATTCCACTTGACTCAATATAACCCTTACTTGTGAGAACTGAGGAGATGAAACAAATCACCACAATCCCCTAATTTTGTCAGTGATTTTCCCTACTTACAGAGGCCACAGAAATAGAAACTGTTCCTCTCCCTTTGCTCCTATGATAATGGGAAACCTATGAGGATAAAGCCAAACACATCTAGACAACCTTCCACCACCACCCTAGCAAAAGCAAGAGGACTGAAAAGGAATTGTCCACATCAGAGAAAGAAAAGTTAAGTCTCCCTTCCTCTAGGTCATTGATGGACTAGGGTCCATTGATGAACGACATCTGCCAAATCCAGCCTGTCACCTGTTTCAACAAAGTTTTATTGGAACAAAGCCATGCCCACACATTTAACACATTGTCTATGGCTGCTTTAGTTCCTCCCATGACTGGCAGCACCTTATTCCAGTCCAGAAAGCACCAAGCAAGTAGATAAGAGGACAGGTTTCTACGTTACCATTAATAGGACTCCTGCCAACTACTTTCTCTGGAAAAATCTTCCTTTGCTAAACAAAGTGGCATAGCCAGAGAGGCTTCTTGCTGAGTTTCTCCCAAGTTTCTCAGTGGCTTTCAAGTTTCTTTTAAGTAAGTTCTTTTACTATTAAAAATACATAGGCAGGGTTACTAATTCATGAAGCAGTCTATTAGTCATGTAAAGGCAGCTTTAACTTGGTGCCTTTTTACATTAAACTCATACAAAGAATATTAAAAGCCTTGACAAGCAGAAAGAAAGAAAAAAAAAAAAACCCTAACAAGATAGGCAGTAACATCCTTGCATCTCTAGATCTCTGGAACATTCCCAGAGTGAGTGAACAGTTGCTAAACAAATGGGTTCCCTTATTTCCCAGAGAACTGGGGGCTGTTTTTGTCCAAGCTTCAAAGAATAGAAAGTATCATAAATACACGGAGCAAACTTCAACAAATAAAACCTTCTGGCCTTTGAATTCATTGTAAGTAACACTCACAACATGAAGGAAAGTAGGCTGCACTCATTTGGGTAAAAGCAGAAATTCACAAAAAAAAGCTCTGTGTAACATGGTGCTAACAAAACACAGTTGTTTCAGGGGTAAGCCAGTTGGAAGGAAGCCAGGGCTCTGTTACCTAGTGGTCTGGGGCACCTTATAAATGCTACGAGTGCCACCTTCTGGTCTTCTGATCCTATTGCATGTCCCTAGTCCCATCTTGGCCTCATTTCCCCCAAGCCAGTGAATCTGTGTATCCTAGAATCATGGACTCCTTGAAAAAGAGATCTGCAGAGACCTCCACAGATCTTTATAGATTATGGAGACCTAGACCAAGCTGCCTTTGTGCTGGCTTTTAATACTGACTTTTGAGTCAGTATTAGTTTAGCCACAGTGGGAAGCCCTGAATCACTTCTAATTCTTACTTCTTGGCTCCATAAAGCTTGAGAATTCTGTGGGCAAGAGAGAGAGGATTATACAATAGAGCTTCCGCCCACCTGCAGCTCTCACCATGCCCCAAAGAATGCCAGGAAAGGAAAGGGTGGTCACTGGAGAAGCTGAAGAAGACAGGAGGTACTTTACTATTCCCTGGTAATGAGGAAAGGGACTCTTGGGTTTGGGGCCAGGTTTCTTTAGGCAGGCTGTCATGCTCCTCATTAGAGCATTTTAGGTGTCAAAGATGGGCAGGGAAGTAGTTGTTCTTCTGTTTTCTAACACTTGCTGCAGAGATGAGATTAAGTACATAAACAGAGGAAGCACCCAGAACCTGCTGGGAGAAGCCCACTTACCCAACCCCTAGAAGAGAATGAGCCTTGCTTTCAGAGACAGGAGCTCTCTGCTTTTCCTGCCTTCACTCCTCAGTCACACTCTGGATGCAGAACAGAGCAAGGCCAGCCGCAAGGTTTCAAGGAAGATCAGGAAGGGAAGGCTTACCATGTGGCAGGGAGGTAAGTAAGGCACAGTGGGAAATACATCAGGGTCTGGGGGAAAGTGAAAGTTGTATAGCTCTTTCCTTGACAGAGATGAGGGTCTGGTCTGCCTGTGCTAAATCCTTTTGCTTCTGATTTGAAAAACATTTGGCTTCCTGGAAAGTAAAAGCTACTAAGGGCCTTTTCTTAATCCATCTTGCACATCCTCGGAATTGACGTCAACAAGTCACAATGGGAGTTTCCACCAGTCGTCCCCGGTGGAGTGATGATGGCAATGATACAGGGTCAGTGTGGCCCTGGGCCCCCAAGGGGAGGGACAGGAAGGATGTTCACAGGGATCCTCTGGGCTCTATCAGGAAGAGGGAAAAACACATCCCTCTAAGGAAAAAAGGCATTTATCTCAAAGAAAAATGGTTGTATTGGGGGGAAATGTCATACTTAATGAAGCCAACGAATGGTAAAGGAAATAAGCTGCCATCTCTTTGGAATGTTAGAAGAATAATGTTTATATTCAGAAGATACTGTTATGATTTACAATGACTTACAATTATAGCTGTCATTTGTTGACGGACATGGTTTTCATCAGATAGGCATCTGTTACCCCTGTTTTACAGATGATCAAACTGGAGTTCAACAAAGTGCAATAACTTTTCCAGGGTCAACAGGGAGTAGGAAGAACTGAGCCTATCTCTGTCTCCAAGTCTGCTCTGCCCACTCTGCCCCCAGCTTCCATGATGAGAGCCGTTGATTTGTTCTCACAAAATAAAGCTGGCATATGACACTTGTATTGAGATCCTCACATTTCTAAAACTGAAGACTTAGAAAGACAGATTTCCACATGGGAATCATAGACTTGCAGAACCAGCTCCACAGACAACTCGCTCCGGACCCCCCAGACTCCCAGCTGAGGACCAGAGTGGCTGGGGCTGCCTCTAACAACAGCTCTTCCAGCAGCAGGAACCATGGTAGCTGCCCTAGCTCTGGCCAAGTCAGCAGCCAGAAATGCAGTGCCCTTTCTCAGGCCCACACAGTCACTATCTCACTGTCACCTTTTCTGTTTCCAGTACTTTCATTTTGGACCCTTCCAGGGTGAGAAGGGGGCTCCAATTTATAGAAAGTAGGTGTTTTACACTGAGCCTAAGAGGGAGTTGCACCTGCCACAGCCTCCCACAACAGAAGCCAGCTAGCAGGATACTCAACTATCAAGAAAGATAAGGACCATCTCCACAGTGACCAGAGAAGACACCAAAAACAGCACAAAGACCAGACAAATACTTGCTGCCCTACACCAATTTCCATGGTTCCCCTTGCTAATACGCATACAATTCCTTAAGGAGTGGGAAGTGAAGGGGAAAATCTTTAAAAGGAGAGCAACTCCCATGTTTGAATCCTGAATCAAGTGTTTATTCCCAAAGACAGTGATCTAATTTAACAGAGACTATTATAAAGAGAAGAGACAAAATTACCAAGATACCAAGAACTGGCAAGTTTTAGATTTATTTTTCCTACTCCTAAATGGAATATGGGATTTAGGAAAAGATGAGGTAACTCATAGAAAATAAAGAGTACTGGGTTTGGGGTGTTTTTTTTTTGAGGGGTAGGGAGTTGGACATTTAAGTTGTAATGTATAAATGTTGTCCTGCGTGTGCTTGTGCGTGTTTTATATCGGATAGCCTGATTTTCTTTTTGACATGCAAGGATTTCAGCAAGGCATTTTTATAGTCTCTCCTGATATCCTTGTGGACAAGTTGGAGAAATGTGGGCTGGATGATAAAACACTTACTTGAACTCTCAAGCTGCCTATATTTTGTTCCTTTTTGGACACCGAATTTTCAGAGAGACAGTGACAAAGTGGATTTTCCTGTAACAGAATGGCCAGAATGACAAAGAATCTGGTAATCCTGTCCTAGGGGACATAGAATGTTTTATCTTAGAAAAATGAAGGCTCTGGGTGCAGGAAGGAAGGAGGTATGCATCTGTGATAGAGTGGAATGAGCACTCTCTTGGAGGCAACCAAGGTTCAAATCATGAATCTTCCTTACTACAAAATGCTTTGTGTCATACACATGCACTCACCACGCTCTGTATTGTAACTCCATTTTTTGCAACAATATCTACAGGGTAGGGTGAGCAATGCTGCCTGATGGGAGAGAGAGCTAGGACTAGAGAGAATGGTGTAGCAGAGGAAGATCTAGGAAAAGAACCAGCAACCCAGGGAGGTGTTGATAGTCACAAAGTAAATTCATATTCTAGATTGGGCATTTCTGGAGCAATTCCAGATAGAAGACAACCAAGATGCAATGGGAATGTGGTTTTGACCAATGGGCAAGTGAGGTGGAGATGGTCAAAAGACCAACTCTGGAGGAGGGCTAGATCCAAGAGAGAGTCTTCCAAGAGCTGATGAGGATGACTTCAAATAAGGCTGAACCCTGGATGTGGACCTGACAGGAACACAGCTGGAAATCAGCCCTCTGCCATCTTGGATCTAATGGAGGATTAGATCTTGGCTCTAAGGAGAGAAATGTGGAAAAAGCCCAAGAGAAGAGGATCTGTCTAGTTCAAGGGAGGTACAGAAAGCTGCCAGCTGTCCCCTTCTGGACCACAGACAACAGGACCTAGCGGACCACAGACTTGCCTGGAATTCCACTTGAGGTTCATCATTTGTTTCGCTTAAACATAAATGGTCCTTAAGTGTTTCTTATCACACTGTCAGCATCCTTGGGAGAAATAATATATTAAGCATTACAGAGTATTAATACCTTAATGAGGCTTGGTTCCAGAAATCGCTCCCATTTTCAGTGGCGATGGTTAAGCAGGACCCAGATTGCAAGATCAGGAATGATTCTGTTTCATTTAGTTGATTGTTTGGGAGAGCCAAACAAGAGTATGGTACCCTCTGGTGCTGGGGATGGGGGAGGCCAGGCGGGGATTACAGGGCCTAGGCAAGCAGCAGGGAGGAGCCCTGCATATCGAGAGGCAAGGGCAGATAAGAATGAGGATGAGCTCAGGGAACAGAAGGGCGGGGAGAAGTCTGAGCTGTCCTGAAGCAAACTTCATCCACCTCGTAATTCAGCTGAGGGCCAGACCCATATTTTTCTGCTTTATTTCACATCTCCTCACCAACAACAAAGTAAACAGGTGCTGACTCAGTGCATTTCTTGATTATTGGAAAAAATTATTCTTAACAGAATAACTAAAAGAAAACCATTTGTCCATTTATAAAGCATGACCTCACTCAGATTAATCTCTTTTATTTGAAGTCCTTTGAACTAAAAATCAGACATCTGCCTTTTGCAAAATGAGAAGAGCCAATCTCTCCTCACCTTTTTTCTTTCTTTCTTTTTTTTCCCCCTTGCTTTTTTCATACCCAGAACCTGGGCAAATAACTTTAGAGGGATAGGTTGGGGTTGATAGGGAGGCCACACAGGAAACCAAAATCAATGCCATGATTTCAGTGTATTAAGGCATTTGAAGGCCTTTTCAGTCCTTCTCATATTAGAAAGAGAAACTAAGAGGGAAACCCAAGATTCTCTTAGAAGCGGGTACCCTGACAGTTCTAAGAAGTGACTGCTATCAGAAAGAGAGGAATATCATAAAACTAAGAGAGCTTAACAACCTGGGGTTGTGTACACAGAGGAAAAGGTCTCCAGTTGCCTCAAAATCTTAGAGTACATAGAATGTTCAAGTTCATGATTGAGGTGAAGTTACTGAGAAAAGACAGAATGGGATAAAAGGATTCTAGGAATACTCACCTCTAGTTAAGCCCCACAACCTTTATTATCTGCATTCTATACTGGGGTCTTTCTAGTAACTGAAAGTATCTAATATCTTAAATGCATCCATAGGCATGACAGAGTTAATAAAGATGAAACCACCAGTGAATTAATTATTGGATTCATTAGAGGCAAGTCATCACTGGTAAGGTGCTGTCCTAGGAAAAAAAAACTGTGCAAAGGATCAATATGTCACCTAAATTCAGACATGAATGAGACTCAAGTATCTCTCAATAAACACCAAGACCGAGAATTTGCTATAGAAATAATGTAACTTTGGGGGCACTTGGGTGGCTCAGTAGGTTAACTCGCTGACTCTAGATGAGTCAGGCTCATCTGGCTCTGGCTGAGATCAGGTTGTGATCTCAAGGTCAAGGGATCAAGCCCCAGGTCAGGCTCCACACTCAGTGAAGAGTCTTCTTCAGGATTCTCTCCCTCTCTCCCACTTTCTCTCCCTCTCCCTCTCTAATAAATAAATAAGTCGTTTAAATACATTTATTTAATAAATAAATAATAATAAATAAATAAATCTTTTAGGAAAGAAGGAAGGAAAGCAAATAAGCAAGCAAGAAAGAAAGGAGATAACACAAAGAGATTCCAGAGAGAACAGATGAAAGAATCACCAACTGATTGATCTGTGATGGTCCCTTCCTTCTAAAGCCTAGAAGTGGGTGTGAGAGCCTGGAGGCTCCTGACAGAATCAGGTGGACAGGCAGGGGTCCCCTCATTCCAATGCCTGTGCTTAGATCTGATCCATACAAAGGTACACTCTCACAAGTGTCCTCCTCACAGAAATCAATCTACCATCTCTCCAATGAGAGCTCAATCCGCCCCATCCTGTGGGTCTGCATCAAAAAGACACACTGGCTCAGAAAACCAAAGTTGATGGCATCACAATTCCCGACTTCAAGCTCTACTACAAAGCTGTCATCATTAAGACAGTATGGTACTGGCACAAAAACAGACACATAGATCAATGGAACAGAATAGAGAGCCCAGAAATAGACCCTCAACTCTATGGTCAACTAATCTTCGATAAAGCAGGGAAGAACATCCAATGGAAAAAAGACAGCCTCTTCAACAAATGGTGTTGGGTAAATTGGACAGCCACATGCAGAAAAATGAAATTGGACCATTTCCTTACACCACACACGAAAATAGACTCAAAATGGATGAAGGACCTCAATGTGAGAAAGGAATCCATCAAAATCCTTGAGGAGAACACAGGCAGCAACGTCTTCGACCTCAGCCGCAGCAACTTCTTCCTAGGAACAACACCAAAGGCAAGGGAAGCAAGGGAAAAAATGAACTATTGGGACTTCATCAAGATCAAAAGCTTTTGCACAGCAAAGGAAACAGTCAACAAAACCAAAAGACAAGTGACAGAGTGGGAGAAGATATTTGCAAACGACATATCAGATAAAGGGCTAGTATCCAAAATCTATAAAGAGCTTAGCAAACTCAACACCCAAAGAACAAATAATCCAATCAAGAAATGGGCAGAGGACATGAACAGACATTTCTGCAAAGAAGACATCCAGATGGCCAACAGGCACATGAAAAAATGCTCCACATCACTGGGCATCAGGGAAATACAAATCAAAACCACAATGAGATACCACCTCACACCAGTCAGAATGGCTAAAATGAACAAGTCAGGAAATGACAGATGCTGGCGAGGATGTGGAGAAAGGGGAACCCTCCTACACTGTTGGTGGGAATGCAAGCTGGTGCAACCACTCTGGAAAACAGCATGGAGGTTCCTCAAAAAATTGAAAATAGAGCTACCTTATGACCCAGCAATTGCACTACTGGGTATTTACCCTAAAGATACAAATGTAGTGATCCAAAGGGGCACGTGTACCCGAATGTTTATAGCAGCAATGTCCACAATAGCCAAGTTATGGAAAGAACCTAGATGTCCATCAACAGATGAATGGATAAAGCAGAAGTGGTATATATATACAATGGAATACTATGCAGCCATCAAAAGAAATGAAATCTTACCATTTGTGACGACATGGATGGAACTAGAGCGTATTATGCTTAGCGAAATAAGTCAACTGGAGAAAGACAACTATCACATGATCTCCCTGATATAAGGAAGTGGAGATGCAACGGGGGTGGGAGTTAAGGTGGTAGGAAAAGTAAAAATGAAACAAGATGGGATCTGGAGGGAGACAAACCAAAAGAGACTCTTAATGTCATAAAACAAACTGAGGGGGGTGGGGGGAAGAAGGGTTGGGAGAGGGCGGTGGGGTTACATTATATGTTTAATAAAAGCTTAAATTAAAAAAAAAAAAAAAAAAAGACACACTGGCTCATGGATCACCATCTTAAGAGGTTCACTGGGATTCCCAGGACTGAGATGCGGAGGAGACAGGAGACAAAGCGTTTCCTATTTAGTCCACTCCAGCCCCATGAACATTTTTATAAAAGACTTATAAGTGAAGAATATTAAATATGACTAGCATGTCAGCAAGGAAACTGGAAAATCTTATCAAGTACTGAGAACAGTAAGTTTTATTAACCCATGTAGGGTTTTTATAAAATATTATTTCTTTTTTCAAAAAACTATTTAAGAAGACAAGAAAATGACATTTTTAAGGATGGATGGACAGTTATCGTTGCCTTTCCAGCTTCCGTTATGCCTTCTCACGTATTGATTTTCCTTTGAGAAGTTCTCCCTTGCTTTCTCTCTACCCACTGGACTCTCCAGGGTTCCACAGGCCCCAGGGGAAGACAAGGACCCAGCTTAAGCTATCCAGTGCATAGGATCTCCCTATATCCCAGTCAAGGTCCAGAGGGGGGCATGTGACCTAAATCGGTGCAATCAAAGAGAATCCCAGGAGCTTTACAGGATTAGCTGGAAAAAAGGCAGGGAGTCAGGAAGCTCTGAGGCTGGAAAAAGCTGCAGCAATGAGATTGATGGTGGAGGAAAGACAATGTAGAGAAACCAGAAGTGAGAGATGGAGAGAAACAGAGTCCTGGTGACACCACTGGAGCCCCTTCATCAAACAGCCCTACATACACCTCTCACCTTGGACCGCCCTTAAATTCCCCTCTTGCTGAGCCCATCTGTGTTGGTTTTCCATTAATAACTACTAAAATCACTGGCTGTAATGATTTCAGATAAATGAGATGCTCTTCTATGGAAATGAGTATTTATAGAGCCAATAATTGTGCATCAGTTAATACTTTTCACTTGTCTCTCAAAGTCATATTTTCCTCATATGCTAAACCTCAGGAATTGTGAATTGTTCCCAAAGATAGGACTCTCAGTTTTTGCTGTAATCTAAAACACATTGGAATAGTTCCTCTTGCCATCCTAAAAAAAAACCCCAAAATCAGGATTTTTTTTTCCACTGAACTTCCCTTAATTTTCTTCTCACTAGAATTACCCTTCATTTTCTCTTAAAATTTCATTAACCTTTTCCCATAGAAATCTACTATGAAACATATCCTCTAGAATAAAAACTTTCTTTGAAAATTGCAACAGTTGAAAACAGTAGGTTTTAAATGTTGAATAATTCATAAATTATTCTTAGGGATCATTCTCAAAAACAATTATTACATTTGGCTTACCTAACATGAAGTAGTGTATAAAATATATGCAAATTATTTAAAAAGGGAGCAGGGTCCCAAATAAAAACAAATTTTTAAAAAATTCCTGTGAGGGGGTACCAGGGTGGCTCAGTGCCTTCGGCTCAGGTCATGATCTCAGGGTCCTGGGATCAAGCCCCACATTGGGCTCTCTGCTCAGCAGGGAGCCTGCTTCCCTCTCTCTGTCTTCCCCTTCCCTCTCTGCCTGCCTCTCTGCCTACTTGTAATCTCTGTCAAATAAATAAATAAAATCTTTTGAAAAAATCCTGTGAGTAAAACAACCAATTTCACATACATCCTCACCCACCTGGTATGAGTCTAATGAAAAGGGTAAGTTAGCTTCAAACCCAAGCCATCCCACATCAGCCTCAGAGCCAGTCCCAGGACCAGCTGGCAAGGTCAGCCTCACTCCCCTTGGCTCAACCCAGGCTGGCCCTTTCTGCACAGCTGTGCTCCTGCTTCCCCGCCCTGACAGGAAAAAAAGCCTTCCAAGCTCTGCTTTCTGAATGGGCATAAAGTACCTAATGGGAACCAGGAAAAAGCTTCCTCCTTGTGGGGCTGGCTATGCCCGTCTGCCCACATTCCCCCAAGGTACAGACTGAGGAAATGCTTTTCAGCAGGTTGGTGCAAATGAAATTTGAGAAATTTGCACAGAATGCGTGGAACCCATTGTTCATATCTCAGCTTATTAGTTGCTTTCCTCCAGAGAGCACAAAAGAGCTCCTGAGAGTGAAGAGGAATCCCGTAGGAGGAGGGAAAGCCTGAGGGGCCTCCCAAAGGACCCTTCCCTGCAGGCCCCATTCATTACAAATGGCTTCAGCAGAGGCCTATTGAAAGGAGGTCACAGGTATTTACCTTTCTTCTCTGTTTCAGTCCCTTTTATGGAGGAGAGAAAATGCCAGTGCTCCCTCATCCTTGAACCCTCGATGAATTCATTCTGCACATTTTTGTATGGAATGGTAGACTTTTTAAACAACAAAAGAAAATGTCATTGGAATAGACTTAAGCTTTATTCACAGACAGTCTGATTTCTTACCTGAGCCACACTGGATTACTCCCCCTCGTGCCCCCCCCACCTTTAGTCCCTTCATTTCTCACAAGTGGGGCTTTGTCAGAACCAAAGAGTATCAGCTTTTATGACCTAACACATCCTTGACTATCACACAACTTTAATAACCCTGCAACAGGGCTCACATAGAGAACTATGCAGGGGATGGGAAGAAAACAGAGCTGAAATGTATCGACCAGTTGTCTTTGTGTATGTGGTCAAATATGTCTGGTGATTAATGTATAACCTCAATTACTGTATATGTATTCATTCAATAAATACTAATTAAATGCATCCTTTATGCCAGGCACTGTGCTAGAGGCTAAGTACACACACAAAAAAATGACAAAGAATATCTGCCTTCAAAGGTTTCTCCTTCTGGTGAAGAAAACCATGTTCTGGAGAGTTGAAGCACAGAGTGGGAATATTCAGGAAAATAAACATACTCAAGTCCAAGTGTTAACAGGAAGGGTCACGTGGCTAACTGCCAAGCAGCTTCTGGGGATGGCCCCACCTTGGGAACCTTCTAGGAATGAGGCCCACTGTGCTCCCCAGAAAGCTCTGGCATCTGATTCTGTCAGCGCACGGACCATGAATCTGTCACTGGGACATTAATTCATATTAACGGAGCTTAACCAGGAATTTTAATTCACAAGCTGACAATGGAATTTGCATTGTCTGAAGTGTTATGGACAGAGAGGGCTTGAGGTGGTCATAAGACAGCTCTACCCACACATTCTCCACCTCGGCTTTACTGTGCAGCTTGTTTAGATGAGTAGGGAGCCCAAGGCAGAGATATCACGTGAATGGAACACGTGTTGGGTGACTTTAGGCCAGGGCAGATGAGGAGCCCATCGCCACACTGGTAAGACCTGCCAAGGCTACCTGGGTAGTTAGGACAAGAGTCACCCTCCCCGCAGCCAAGGCAAGGACATGTTTTCCCTGCAGACCAACCCACTTCCTTACCAACTCTTTGTAAAGTTTAAATACATGTGACTTTGATGTAGGTACATATTTCTCTGGCGGCAGATAAATTAAGAACAAAATTAAAATTACCTGTGATCTCCTAGATTTTGGAATGCTTCCCCTGCTCTCCCCCCTGACAATCTTTATAACACTTGCACAGATAGATGATAGATGTCTGTATATATTTGCAGACATATACACACCTACATATATTTACATGTGTCCCATGATAAGCAAAGGGATCTGAAATGTTTCACGTCAGCCCCGTGTCCCACCCGAAGACATTTCGGTTCAGCATCTAAAATAATTGACAAGTAACTTAAATATTTCCAGTAGTCTTCTGCAAAAAGAAAAGAAAAGAAAAAGACAAAGCAGGAACATATTTAGCAGAAATTCATAAAAACCCTTTTACCTCATTTGATTGATTCCCTCAGTGTCTCACCCCTACAATTCTCTCCCAGCCCCCCAAAATTTACCCCTTCAAAACTCACTTGGTCTTTTCAAACCAACAAGTTTCTTGCTCACTTTCTCTTCTTCTTGGTCCTTTCGCAATATTAATCTGGCTATTTCCCCATCAGCATCAGCATCTACTTTCCCCATTAATCTGTCAGCAGACTGAGGGAAATGAACCTATCTTTCTTTTTTCCAACCAAGCCCCAGTACCAAGCACAAGTGTGTGTAATACATCTGTTGATCACTGATAACACACACACATACAGTTTTGCAGAATTGTGTTAATCCTCATCTACTTTTGAATCACTTGCATTTTCCATCAGGAACAATTTCCCAAGTTGTAACAATTTCTTCCCACAGACCAGTTGTTATTGGTTGCATAATATTCCATTTTACATAACTGTTCCATAATTTCATCATTTCCCAATTTGGATGTTTCCCTTTACTCTGCACAAACAATGCATCGGTAAATACCTTTGCACAAAACTGCTTCTGATTATTCCCTTAGAATGATTTTCTACAAGTGGAATCTTTGGACTTGAATACAAACTTCTTAAGGTCTGAACACAGACCACCCAACTGCTTCACAGAACAATTGCCATTTCAATTCCACAGCACGCAACAGTGCCCTTCTCCCTGAACCCTTCCCAGCACAGAGTATTGGGGGTATTTGTTTTTATCTTTTCAAAATTGAAATCTGAAAAACAATGTATTTCTTTTGGATATATTAATACCTTCAGTAAGGACTGACTTGACCTGGGAGACAATACGCATTAAATCTTATTTGTCAGACAGTTGAAGTTTCCAAGGTGACCCCATGTCCTCTATTTCCAAATTGATGCCTTACATTTTCTTAGAACAAGGTGAAGTATAAATGAATACAGTCTCCAAGTTCTAGATGAGCACCTCACTGCTGCTCCCCTGGGAAATAACTTAAGACAACCCCAGGTGCAACCAAAAAAATATATAAGAAAAGCCCCAGAGAGGACACAGAGAAAAAATGATCAAAAGGAGCTTTTGGAGGAGAAAAACGATCAAAAGGAGCTTTGAACAAAAGTTCTTCAACAGTTAGTCAGGGAAGGTAAGTACATACGCTAGACTATTACATTAGTGGCCCCCAGTGTATCTCATGAGCATCCCGGCACACAGACCCTGCTCAGTCCTTTCCCACACTGACACTGGGCTTGGCCATGTGCCAAGGGAATATCAGCAAATATGACTCTGTGGAGGCTCCACAGGCACCTGTCCGTGAGCACTTGCCCACCCTCACATGGAGAAGCTCAGAGGGATAATCACACAGAGAGAGACGATCACCCCAACTATTCCAACCGAGGCCCCAGACACATGAGTAAGGCAAAAGTAGAATCTCTAACCCCAGTCAAGTTGCCAACAGACAAATGAGTCACATGAAGTCACATAAAATCACATAAATCAGAAAGTCACATAAAGCACTATTAAGACCAACAGAAAAATCATGCAAATCAGTATTGCCTTCGTCCACAAGTCTTGGGAATTTGTTATGCAGCAATTGATAACTGATCCAGCATATTCTAAGCATAAAAAACAGCATTCACTCAACACATACTGAGCACTGATATGCATGGTCCTGAAGGAGAGACTCACATGTTAATAATAACAACAAAAAAAGCCTATACAGTGAGGCAATGATTATAATATTTGATAGGTAAAGACACAAAGGAAGGAGTCCTCTACTCTGGTTAGTCAAAAATTTCACAGGAATTTTGTCTTAAAAAATGAGCAGGCCAACTAAGAAGATTCTAAAAGCTAGAGGAAACAATGACGGTGAACAGATGAGAAACAGAACAGGATATTCAGGAACCTGCACATCGTTTTATCCAGGATGAGTACAGGAAGGAGGAAAGCAAAAGATGAATTCTTCAGATTCAGATAAGGACTAAATAAATTCTTAGTATCCCTTTTTTTTATAGATATTATGTGGGCAAGTAAAGAATATAAGTGAGTCTCTACCCTTAAGCCTATACTACTCTGCCTTTCTAGAATGTCCAACATATTTAGATCTAAATGCATCATGGCATATAAATGTCACATTTCAGCTTGACCTGAGATGATAAGGTATTGAGGTGGGGAGAAGCATTCAGGAGTGCTGCATCCCACCATGGACAGCTCATTTGGCAACTAGTTCATTCCAGAGGATTCGTCATTCTGTATCTTGTATCTAACTCACATAATTCAGCTACATTTTGGAAATCTTTTCTTAAAATTATTAACAAGAACCTGATATGACCTAACCCAGCAAACGAATTGTAGAAGATTTGGGGAACAGATAGAGAGATCCAAGTGACAGCCAACAAGTAACATGAAACCAGCAGCATGAGACTTTAAGGGAATGTACTAATTGTTCACACTAACTGAAGGATTACAAACCACTACACAAGCCACTGAATTTTTTAACATGAAGAAACAGAGAGTAGAGTGAAATAGCACCAGCTAATTCTTAGCTGGCAAGAGTAATTTTATTGAGTCACACTAAACTGCATTTTCACATAAAGGCAGGATTTTACATTAGTGAGAATATGATGTAAAAAATAAAAGAATACAGAATATGATGTAAAAAAATAAAGAATACAGTGAAGATGAAATCAAACATTTTTTAAAAGATTTTATGTATTTGAGAGAGAGAACATGAGTGAGAAGTGAGTGAGGGACAGGGGGAGTAAGTAGGCTCCTCACTGAGCAGGGAGCCCGATGCAGGGCTCAATCCCAGGACCCCAAGATCATGACCTGAGCTGAAGGCAGACACTTAACCGACTGAGCCACCCAGGTGCCCCAGAATCAAATCTTGATTTTTAAGTACCTATACTGGTATTGGCTATCCAGCAATTTGTGGAATATATAAAAGATTCCCAACTTGTAATTGGGTCTTAGCAAATATACGAGGCAGCAAGGTCCAGACCACCCCAACACACACTGTGAACTCCAGCCGCAGAAAAGATGGAGTTTCCCCCTTAACCTCATCAGCTACTGATATTTACAGAGGAGTCTCCCTCATACTGCAGATAAGGAATGACAGCCCATGCAACAAAATTAGTGAGGGTCAATGGAATAGGAGTCAGCAGTTAATCGATTGCAGAAAGAAAGCTTCAGTGAAAGGAGCCAGACCCCTGTTTTCTCAGGATAACCAAATGCCTGACTCGTGTAGACTCATAAAATTGACTTGTTTTTTTCTTGGTCTAATTGACTGATGCCTGGGTATTACATAAACCTTAGGTGTCCTCAATACTACTAAAGCCAGACACCTAATTACTTTCATTCCACCTGAAAGATTGCTCAGTGACACAGATGGATGCCTTTTCCACCAAGACGAGCCCTTGCTTTGAAAGTGTCAAGGGGCTCTGTGTGAGCCCTACTGAGGAACACCTTCAGTAAGTCACCCAATCAGATAAATCTGTAGCCATAAACAGTAAAGACAAAGTTAAAACTACAAAATACATTTCACACGTAAATATTATTCCAAATTCTGTTTTGCTTATTCAAAGCTGACTTCAGTATGGTATTTTATAACTTCAGATCTGATTTTAAATCACAGAATATTAGACTTAGGAGGGACTATGGAACTATTCTAGCTTAATAAATCACCCAAAAGAGAAATTTCATGTACAACATCTCTGGAAATTGGACATAAAACATGATGAAAGGAAAAAGGGAGGAAAAAAGCAAATTATTAAAGTAAATATAAAATCTCAAAGCAGCACATTTCATATTTGAATAGCTCTAATTATTAGAAAATTCTCCTATAAGTTGGGGCTAAATATGATCCTTGAAATTTCCACCCCATGACACTTTTGGAAACGCATGTGATTAATCTCATACATTTGCTTTTGTGTGAATACAAAGCTTTATAACTGAACTTTGTTAGTTTTGCTCTTGCAAAATTTTTAGTATTTCTGATTTAAGGAAGCCTTGGTTCAACTTCTATCTTTATATACAAATATTTTTCAAAAATTTAACTAGAAATGTGTTCCATCTAATACCTCCACCAGTAACTATTTTTGAACACACCTTCATAATTTATAAATTATAAACATGTGTATTTTTTTACAGTTGTATAGGCATAGATCAATATGAACTTTCAATAAGATCATTTAGAAAAAATAAAGAATGCTATACCACCCAACAAACATTGCCACTCTGTGTAGCCAAATGACTCCCCTCATGCCTCACCCCAACCTATACATTCTCTGGCAAAAGACAATCAGTTTACTTTCTAGACAGCTTTATGTGATTGGGTGAGGCACTGTACTAGGAATGATTAAGTTAAATTCTACATACAGAAAAGGGAGAGCTCCAGCCCCTTTACTTTACTCAGCTGACTATTAGAAATCAAATTTATTCCAACCATGCATAAAACTGGAGGTCCTTCCGAGGAAATGGAACTGCTCAAAGAATACCTACACTATTTAGCAGTTCCAGAATGAAAAGACCTGCTCATTGCCTTATTACACCATTACCAACCTCACCAGCAGATAGGCTTCAATCATACACACAGAAGTCTCATTAAGCTTGTTCGTGTCCCATTCTGCTATGTGAACAAAGAACCAAAACCACCAAAAATTTAAGAATGGTCTCAGACATAAAAACCAGAAATTAAAACTAAGATGGGAGTGGGGGGAGGGCACATAGAACAGAGCACAGGTTAAAAAAAAAAAAAAGGCAAACAACAACAAAAAGCAAACAGTAATCAGAGCTTTAAGAGAATATATCCACAAAATCAAGAACAACATGTTACAATCAAAGAATATTAACAGAAAAAGACAGATATCTTGGAGATAAAAAATGCTATCCACAAAATAGTTCTATATAAGGACTGGAAGTTAAAAGGGTGACAAAATATACCAGAAAGTAGAACTTTAAAACAAAGAGATGGAAAATGGGGGGAAAAGGTAAGAAATTTAAAATCAATATAAAAGTTCCTATATCTAATTAATAGGAGTTCAAAAAAGAGAGAATAAAGAGAGGTAACTAAAACAAAAATAATACAAGCAAAAAGTTTTCAATCCTGAAGGATATGAATGTCTACAATAAGGCATGTTATCCTGAAATTTCAGACCCCAGGAGGGAAAATGAACATTGACGAAAGTTTCTAGAGAAAAACAAGGGATCAGAAATCCACATGGCATTAGGTTTCTTGATAGGAACTCTGGAAGATAAAAGTAGATGGAACGCCACCGTAATGAGAAAAAATATATACTTCTAAATCACAGTACTATACTCATCAAAACTACCAATCAAGGCATTTTCAGACATGCAAGTTCCTGAAAAGATTCCCTCCCACATGCCTTCTATCAGGAAGCTAAAGGAAAATGGGACCCACCAGAATGAGAGAGAAAAGTAAAAAAAAAGAGGCAAGGGGAATTTCAAGATGAGATGATAAGTATGTAGCAGGTCTAGACAGCAACCATTACCAGAATACTCTAAACACTGAATATTAAATCAAACAAAAATTTTGAAAATCCTCATCTTTCGTGATAGAAGTCAACAATAATGTCTACAATAGAAAAATCAAGGAATGGCAGTATGGGCATACAATTCAAAAACACAGAGGTAAATGGCAAAAGAAATAGCCCTGGGAAAAAGGAATGAGGGTGGTAATGAGTATAAATGGAAAACACTATGTTTCTATTATTGTTGGGTTGGTGGCTCTGGGAATGCAGGAGGAACAATAAAAATGGTCGCTGGGCCATCATCTTCTAGGCCGCCCTCTTCCTTTACCCATGACTCTCCCACTGGAAGGATATATGCTTAAGACACATCACCATAACTAACCTGGTACCTATGCAGGAAACAGGAACATCAGGACTCCCCCTACCCTCCAATCACCAAATACCTTACCATATAGAGTTGTGAACCCACACCCCGAATACCTTACCTTATATGGCTGTGAACCTATGCCCTGTCTTAACCCAGATAAAAGACCCACTCGACCCTTCCCACGAGCAACCCCAACTCTCCTCTCCTGAGTTGGGGAACTTCGCCCGAGGGTGCCTTTAATAAATCTTGCCTTGCGCCTATCTCGCCTGGTGTCGTGTGTATCTCACCTGTAAAACCTTACAATTATAAACTCTGTAATTTTTAAGCTTTGTCCATGTACTTCATTTACACACACACAAATAAGTTACAGAGTAAATTAATGATTCTAGTATTTCCTCCCTGGAAGACAAAAGATTATGGACTCAAAGTATGCACACTCCTCGTTAGACACTGTCATTTTATACAGTAAAACAAATAAGATCTGGTTTCAATAGCAAGGTTCCTAGGAGCTCTGCAACAGACAAGTCACAGAATAATGTAGAATTCAGAGAGAATGCACTGGCCTATCTCAATCCATAAATGACATTTCAGGTAGAACTAGTCTACCTGGACTAAGTCAGTTCTAGGCATCCAGAAACCCAGTTTCATTTCCCTGAATGAAGGAAACTTTCCACAATGCTCAGAAAAACCACTGGGAGCACTAGTTAAAAATGGGGACTCCATAGTCTGGAGGACTCCATGGATTTCTACTTAGTCAAAGTATGGCACTGGGACCCAGAAATCTGTATTTTTACAATCGCCTTAAGGGATTTCATATCATCAATGCCCAGATTTTGAGAAAGAACATCAGGGTGTTCTTCTGAAGTCCTCTGCTTTAAGGGCAGGGGTTGGCAAACCTTTTCTGTGAAGTGCCAGGTGGTTAATAATTTAGGCTTCGCCAACCATGGCAAGCACTCATCTGTGCTGCTGTCCCAGCAACAAAGCAGCCACAGGCAATATGTAAATGAAGGAATGTGGCTGTGTGCCAAAAGAAACGTGGTTGTCAACACTGAAATTTGGACTTTATATAATTTTGACATGTTGCTAAATATTATTCTTCTTTTGATTTTTTTCCAACCATGTAACAGTCATTCCTTATTCTGGGGCCTTACAAAAACAAGTGGGAGGCCTGACTGGGGCCTTGGGCAGGGGCTTGCCGACCTCTGCTATCAAGTACCCCACAACCACGGAATGAGCAGCAACCCTGAGAGGAAGACATGGGGAGGAGGGAGCTCCAGAACCCCAAGTCAGAAAAGCTCTGCGATTTGGCATAAATCAACCATAAAAGCCCTATCACAAACAAGGCAAACTGAGCAGAATTGGTGCTTCCTCCCTTCCACAGGTATTCAATTAGACAGAATGATTTATGACTTCCTCTCATTCCCTAAAGTCTTACCCTATTTTTTTCAGAACTTGCTTTGATGATTATATGAATCTGATTTCACCCAAATAAAAACGGGGCAGGGAGGGAGGTGAAGCACATAGAGTGATTTCCTCAAATTCTTCTTTCCTTTCCCGACAAGGACTCCATTCCAAAAAATGGGGCTTTCACAGGGCTTTAAAACTGTCTTCTCAATCGTATGAAATTTTAGGTTACCCAACTAGGTCAGCATTTTGGGCATTCAGAAATTTAAAATTTTCTCTGAATTATTAATGGCCATCACACTGAACCAGAACCTTAGCATCTAAAGGAATCATTTATCGTTCTTGTCATTCACCTAATAATATTTACTGTGGGACAACAGAAGATGCATAGGTTAATAAGATTTTACCATTACATTAGAAGCTGGTTGAGAAAAACTGGTCCTTGTAATTGAATATGGGTTCACAACCATGATGATTTCTACATGAGTTTATAGGGTCTCAAAAGCATTCCTTTGGAACATGAGATGATTCATCTCTCAGGTTCCAAGCTTCCATCAAGATGATCTAGGACTTGGAAGGTCTCCTCTGTCTCACATTTTTCTCCATTTAAGCAATCACATTTACTTTTATTTATTTGAGAGAGAGGGAAAGCACGAACAGGGGTAGGGGTAGAAAGAGAAGGAGACTCCCTGCTGAGCAGGGAGCCTGACTCGGGGGCTTCATCCCAGGACCCTGAGATCCTCACCTCAGCAGAGGGCAGACACTTAACCGACTGAGTCACCCAGGCACCCATCAAGCACCTACATTCAGATGAACAACTATTTCCTAAACATTTGCTTCTAAACTTCCAAGATTCCCCCCTTCCTTAATGTTTAGTATAAAAATACAAGGACCAGGCTGACATACATTGAATTACACTGTTTATCATTAATGTGTTGTCATTATTTTAGATTGTTTTGTAACTAACCAGGTAAGCTTTATCAGTATATTTTTATATCTTCAAGTTACAAATAGTGATACTGTGGAAGAATATAATCATTTAAAACTATTTTATAAACAAAATTTGCATATTAAGAGCTCAAATTATATATCTTTGATTTCATCGTGAGTGGCAGTTGATGATTCTAAAATGAATGCAACTTAATGATTTGTCAGAAGTTGAAAATCAAAAGGAAATGGGTACTTCTCTGCCGTGCTTGCAGATGTCTCTGAAATACACAGCCCTGAATTGAATGGTCTACAATCTGTTAACAAGTCTGCCCCATTTGCCTGTTAGATGCCACTTCAAATTCAGATAAAGTTTTCAAAAAGTCAATGAAACTAATTTGCCCCATCTTTTGAGTGATTCTTACTGATATGATCAATTACTCTACCTTGAAATTCCTTGAAAAACTCAAAAACAAAACAAAACAAAAAAACAAAAAAACTCTGCCAACATCAGTTGCAGGCAAGAGAGTAGGTATGTGGAAAAGCAGACAAGAGAAGGCTTTGGCATTTCAACTCTGTACTCAGCCTGGAACTCACAGGTAACCTTGAGTTATTTCCAATTCAAACTGAATTCTTCCTTGAAATCCTTCTCTGTCTCTCTCTCTCTCTCTCTCTCTCTCTCTCTCACACACACACACACACACACACACACACACACACGGACAAGGATGCAAATTCTTTCCCTTCTTCTCCTTTCCTCCCACTCCCCAACCCCACACCCTGCTCCTCCCCCCATATTCTCTCTCTCTCATTTACTGCTCCACAAGTCTTCTACCTCTTGATACTCGGCAGGAAAACCACCCACTTCAACACTTACGTTCCCTTCCAGAATTAGAATACTTCTTCAGCTGCTCACTCTGTAACATATGCTTTTAACACCTTGTCTCAACTTAGGGATAAAAATAAAAATAAAACAAAGTGCCAAGACCTCACATAAATACTTCAGGTTTACAGGAAAGCAACAGAAACAATCACTTCTGCTTTAATCACTGGCATACACCCTCAGTATCCCCTATTCCCACTCAGATGCAAACACTGGTGGAAGGTATAAAGAGCAGTGGAAAGTGAGCCACTTCCGAATCCCGGTGATCTAACTGATGTTAGATCCAGGGCTTTGTAGGGCTCCACTTTCCCGCTGTTCCTTCTCCCTGTTGTCCCTTATGATACACTAATGAATTCTTAAAGCATTTGTTTGTTCTTCAATAGGTTACTATACATTCCTTGGTGTCTCTTCCAGACAGATGCTCTTCCTTCAAAGCACTCTGTTCATCATTCGTATAGAAAGGAAATTCCTCCAGTACTCTAGATGGAATGAAAATTGCATGAAATGGTTCAAATGCAGACAAAAGCAGCAGGCTACTTCTTCACTGACCCTGGCTCAGCTCCAAGGAGCAACGATTTTGAGACAAGCAACACAGTTCATATTGAAATACATAGTTTTTAACTACAAACTTATACTAATAGTTCTAGCAAACTTCCATGCCCACGGTAAAAACGGAAAACAAATCTTAGCAACAATATTCTTATGACTGTTTATCTCTTCCATTTTTGTACTGGTCAGGCAGATGTGGTGAGGGCAAAGTATCAGCAGCTATACCTACAGGAAATAATCTAATGATACTCTTGGGAGTATAAAAGCACCTTTCTTGGTATCCTCTTTAACTATAAGGTTATCTGGAAATACCCCATGGATTCTAAAACTAAAGTTGACAGCTCAAATGACAACAGGAGCCAGGGAAAAAACACAAATGACTATGGCAGGTCAGGGAGAAGTAGACACTGGCCTTTCTAAGTGGAGCAGACCACAATGACCATCCAACTTTGCTGTGATTTTAGGCCAAATCTTTTAACTGTTATAAAGAGGCATATATTTGGATTTTTCAGGGAGGTTCCCAATGTGAAACGTTAGCAACTTTTTTGTTGTTGTTGCACAGTGTGCAGGTTGTACAAAGCAAGTTATTTCATGGGCCTCCAGTTTGGCCCGCCCAACTCTACCATCAGAAAACAATTCTCTTGAAAGAGTTTCTGACAAAACCTAAGCAAGAAGTCCCACAAAGTGATGTACCACGAACCACCTTCTGCAGGACCACTGACGAGATACAGTGGTGTGAGGAATGTAGGGTCATGACTAGACCCTACTGTCTTCTAACAATGGCATCCTTAGTGTGTGAGAGATGAACGTAGAGGAGAAGGTTAAGCATGCAAGGAGGCACTATAGAAAGGTAGCTGGCCTTCTGCAGACAGGTGATATAGCCAACACCTGCACAGAATGCAACGGGGACAGAACATGGCTGGAGGCCGAGACTCTACCACATTATACAGCTGGAAACCAGCTCCTGGTCGTGCCAGGGTAAGGGCTGATGCCTTCCCCTAACACCTGATCTTCGGAGTCCTACATTCGCTTGCCTAGGCCCCTAGCCCAGAGCCTTCCATTCAGCACTCATATGTCTGTGCTCTGATCCAGAAGATGAAAGACAAGGAGCAACTCACTTCTCCTATTCCTCCCTTCCTCCAGGTTTTCCTCCCATAGATGCTATCACAGGCCTGGTATGCTCTAGTCAGCCGCTCTTGCAAGGATTTTAAATGGACCTAGATGAGATTGTAGGGAGAAAGCAAGGTCTAGGCTTTAAATGAGGTGAATGAGAGTCTCTGAGGTTTAAATATGGTTCAGCCCAGGTCCTTAGGGCTGAAGGTAAAATGGGGGTATAGGGAAGACAGAAATCTAGCCACAAATGCATCTTCTAGCAACTCCCTTTGGTCAGAACTCTGAGTAATCAGTGACAGAACAGGGTCCAGTGAAGGAAAATGAGCTGGTATTCACAACTAAGAATGGGAAAGTAAGTATTTCAGTTACAGGGAAGCCTGATTAAAGGAATGCTACAACATTACAACTTGCAGCTACACTTTCAACATCAGTTAGTAAAGTCTTGCTACTGTTTTGTACATTTCTGCTGTTGCAGGTCCTCAGAAGTGGCTAGTTATAACACTGATCAAAAAATGGGGCACCTAGGTAGTTCAGTTGGTTAAGCATCTACCTGCAGCTCAGGTCATGATCTCTGGGTCCTGGGATCAAGTCCGACATTGGGATCCCCACTCAGCGGGGAGTGTGCTTCTCGCTCTCCCCCTATTTGTGCATGCACTCCCTCTCTTTTTCTCTCTCCCTCAAATAGATAAAATCTTAAAAAATATATATTGGTCAAAAAATAGTAAGTTTTTGGGGTGCCTGGGTGGCTCAGTGGGTTAAAGCCTCTGCCTTCGGCTCGGGTCATGATCTCAGGGTCCTGGGATCCAGCCCTGATCTCAGTGGGGAGCCTGCTTCCTCCTCCCTCTCTCTGCCTGCCACTCTGCCTACTTATGATCTCTGTCTGTCAAATAAACAAATAAAATCTTTAAAAAAAAAAAAAGTGGGGCGCCTGGGTGGCTCAGTGGGTTAGGGCCTCTGCCTTCGGCTCAGGTCATGATCCCAGGACCCTGGGATCAAGCCCCACATGGGGCTCTCAGCTCTGCGGAGAGCCTGCTTCCTCCTCTCTCTCTGCCTGCCTCCCTGCCTACTCGTGATCTCTCTCTCTGTCAAATAAATAAATAAAATCTTAAAAAAAAATAGTAAGCTTTTCTAAAAAGATATTTTGACCTGTTAAAAGTTTCACAGATGAAATTATGTTAAGGTAGAGGTCTCTGGCCTCTTCAGAAGTTTTAAAGAAAGAAGAAAAGATAACCACAATTACAAGGGAAATAGTAAGCTGTCCAATTATCTGCAAGACTCATGAAAATTTTCAACAAGAAAATGCTAAAAAGGTAAGACAGTTCATTAAGAGAGAGTGGATTATTGAGGAGTTGAATTTAGGTGAAAGGAAAGATAACTGTGAAATAAAATTAACATGAAAAAGGTTTAGTAATTATCTTGTCATAGACTTTGAGCAAAACATGAAGACTTTTCTTTTTTCTTTTTTCTTTTGGCCAAAAAAAAGCTTAATGTTACAGAAAATAGTAAACATTAGTAATAAAAAAAAATCAGAAGAAATTCCCAATACTCAGAAGCCTTACAATGTCGAAGGGCCTGACTCAAGTAATGTAAATGTTGACTTTTCCTTTCAAATCATTGGAATCCTTCATGAAGAATTCATGCTACATGGGCAATTAGGCTTGATGTACAGAAATGGTGAAGTGTTTGGATTTTCTTTTTAACTCAAAAGAAACAAACTATAATTTATTCATCATATTTGCTCAGTAAAACTAGGTTGATTTCTACTTTCTTACTATTTTGAGCTAAAGTTTTTGAATACTTTAATAAATCAAATCAAGAAAAAATTTTCTTATCATTAAGAATATTCTGGAAACATTTCCAAAAATATTGCAGAATATATGTATAGCCTCCTAACCTGATTTTTCTGATGGAGACAGTGATCCTTGGGATGTATATATAGAAAGGTGTATTTTTTTAAGACATCCCTTCAGTAATTTTATCAAACTTTTCTACCATGAGTAATTATCTCATAAAGGAATCTGTGTGACCCCAGGAGGGGTCTCAAGACTGATGGCTCTAAGTGCAGCATTTCCCTTCCCTCTGAACTACCTTTATGCCCCTCTTCTGTCCTGCTACCTCCAGTCTATGAGGGTCTTTATAGACCAGGGAACATTTATTTCTTTTCTTTCCTAGCCATGTGTGATGATCATTTGTGAGAGAGCACATCTGTGTCCCATCAAGAGCTCCAAAGATACAATAAGGAAAACCCCACATCTAGAAAGGCTACCCCTGACACAGACCCCAGCATTGTTATGATCCCGCAGCATCTCTATGGGGAGATGTCAGCCCGCTGCAGGCTCTGCAGGATTTCCTTAGTGTGGGGTAGCTGCTAATGTACCTGTCAGATGCTCTGAAGGGTTCCTCTTCTGTTCGTCCTGAGAGCTTCACTCTCTAACAGCTCTCCTCGGGTGGGGCCGAGCCCTGCACTCTAGAGCGATGACCAACTATTAGCTGGTCCATCTTCAGCACTCAACTGGAAATGGTCACAGTAAAAAGTCAAGGGGGTAATACCTGGGGAGCGAACAGTAGGCTGTTAAGCATAAAACCCTTTAATAATAAATATAGCCTTTCCTTTAGAAGGCAGCATACACACTTTTAAATGCCACGTATTGCAGGGGCCCTGGGTGGCTAAGTCGGATAAGTGTCCAACTCTTGATTTCTGCTCAGGCCATGATCTCAGGGTCCATGAGATCAAGCCCTGTGTCCAGTTCTGTGCTCAGCAGAGTCTGCTTGAGATTCTCTCTCACCCCTCTCCTTCTACCGTTCCCCCCCCACTCACTTGCTCTTTCTCTCTAAAATAAATAATAGCTTTTAAAAAGAAAGTAAATTTCACAACTTGCAGGAACCAATGTTTCTCTTTGTACAACCTGACAGTTGAGCAAGTCAGACAGTTTGAGAGCAGAATCCATGAAATTCTGATATAGACTTTGTCATTCATTTCCTACCTAATAGGAGTGAGAAGATCCACCTGACATCATGTTTGAGATGATGCCACAGAATCTGTTGCGGAATTTCTATTGAAATTTTAAAGTCTGACAATCACAAGCCTGGCTTATAATAAAATCAGGCAAAGTCACCTTAAGAATAAAAAAGAGAGAAAGAGAGAGAGAACTTTTCTACATTTTTTTTTTTCAAATATATGGGCAAATAAGCTTAAAGAGGAACAAGAAGTGGTGCAAGAAATGTATCTTCTAAAATACTGGAATTCTGTATGGTTGATTGGAGGGATCCTAGCAAGGCACAGTGAGAATTTTACTTGTGAATTAGGAAACTCAAATTCATATTTTAATCATCTGAGAAAATATTTTGCTGGAAGAAGAGATGAGAGCCATTTCTATGAGCCATTTCTTATCTTACTTCACTTACTTTATGCAGTCTTAACAGAAAAGATTGAAAGCAATTCTGTTTGACATAGGATGCTCATTAACGGACAATTATTTTAGGATTCTTCCTACATCACCCTATTTTCTTTTCCATATTCTACCAATATATCTGAGAAATGTTTACCTACGTGTTTTTTCATAGATTTTTGGGGGGCTATGCCTTCCTATTTATAAATATCTAAATAAAGAAAAAGATCTCACCATTAGCCTTGAAAAATGTGTCACTTCCTTTGGTGTATGTTACGTATAGAGCAGTTCTTATAATGAGAAAATATTTTTTAGCCTCACCTTTTGGCAGAATCTCTGAATGCATATCAAGTAAGGCTGATACAACCTCAGATAACAAGCACTCAAGCTCCTTCTGGTTCTATTTTAAAAGAGATTGTTTTGACAGCTCTAATTGTGGCATACAGAAATGCCAGTCAGGTAGCTAAACTTGTGGTTCAAAGACTGTCCTTCAGGACTGCATTTATTAAATATTAAACATGAGCATTAAGAACATCATACATTTTACATAGAATATTTTGGTTCCAACATGATTTCCTCACTGAAATCATTGGTCAGCCCGATCCCTTGCTAGTGTCTTACCTGAATTATGCACCAGGCAAGGCTTTTTCCTGTAGCAATCAGCAAGTTATCTGGAACAACCTCCCTACAGGAAGGCCCTGTCAACATTTATTACAGTCCCTTTTCTGAATTACACTCTGATGATAATAAAGTGAAGTAGGTTAAGAAAGGAAAATTAATTTTCTTTATAAGAAACATCTAATGAAGCTTTTATTCACTTCTGACAGAGATGCACACCACACATTGAGAGCAACATCCTGGGCTCAGGAGGAAAAATCAGATCCTATTCTCCATTCAAACAGGAAGTGGATGTGACATGGTTTCTAAAGTGATAAATTAAGGAATTAATGACTAGATCACAAGGACTGAAACAAATATTTTAATTAAACAAGATATGTAAAATATATACTGTTGTTGTGTCCTTCCTTATAGAGATCCAACAGTATTAAAGAATTTACTAAGAACTACTGATGCCTACCACTGGGATTAAAAGTATTTCTTTTTCTGGTAGACATTTATAACTATAAAAAGAGAACTAACTGGATAGTCGGTTGTATAAGTTGGCTTTTTTCTTTTAAGACTTTTTTTTTTTAGGTAAAAGCATTTATATCCTATAAATGTCCTATCACCATCAAACTTTTCCATCTAAAATCCAAAACACTGGGGGCACCTGGGTGGCTCAGTGGGTTAAAGCCTCTGCCTTTGGCTCAGGTCATGATCTCAGGGTCCTGGGATTGAGCCCCGCATCGGGCTCCCTACTCGGCGGGGAGCCTGCTCCTCCTCTCTCTCTCTCTCTGCCTGCCTCTCTGCCTACTTGTGATCTCTGTCTGTCAAATAAATAAATAAAATCTTTAAAAAAATAAAATGAAATAAAATCCAAAACACTGGAAATTCAAATAACTACATTTTTTAATGTATATCAGTGTCCTTGAGACACTGCCTGATACCTAGTAGGTGTTAAATATATACTTGCTGAGTAAATGATAAATAAGGTGAATTAGAAAATGAAGAAAGTCAAGGTCTACATGGTATATATTTTCCCGTCCTTTTAATTTTAACCTTGTCTTTATATTAATCATGTCCAAGGCTTCTTACAAACTGCAACAGTTGAGTCTTGCTTCACTAGTGATCACTAATCATTAGGGAACACAAATCAAAACCACTATGAGATTCCAACAACACACTTGTTAGAATGGCTATCATCAAGACAATAGTAGAGAACAAATACAATTGAGGATGGTGAGAAGTTAACCCTTCTACACTGCAGGTAGGAATGTAAAATGTTACAGCCATTATGGAAAACAGCATGGCAGTTCCTCAGAAACCTAAAAACTGAACCACCACATGACCCAGCAATCCCACTCCTCTGTATATATCCAAAGGAATTGAAATCAGAATGTCAAAGCAATAGCTGCATGTTATTATAGCATTATTCACAGCCAAGACGTGGAAACAACCTAAATGTTCTTCAGTGGAATGGACAAAGAAAATGTGTGTGTGAGCACGTATACAGATACATACGCACAATGAAATATTATTTAGATATAAAAAGTGAAATCCTTCCATTTGCAACAACATGAATGAGCCTGGGGGCCTTATGCTACATGAAATAAGCCAGTAAAAGAAAGACCAGGGAAGGGAGAGGGGCTGAAGGCTACATCAATAACCAAAAGCCACTGAATTAATCGATCACACCTATGTAAAAAAGCCTGCATAAAAATCCAAAAGGGAAAAAAAATCCAAAAGGACAAGATTGGGAGAGCTTCCAAGGTTGGAGATATGGAGAGAGTATTAAAGCTTAGAGCCCTTTCCCACATACTCTGCCCTATGCATCTCTTCCATTTACCTGTTTCTGAGTTATATTCTCAGAATATATATATTCATATCAGTTATATGATAAACTGGTAATCTAGTAAGTAAATTATTTCCCTGAGTTCTGTGAGGTGCTCTAGGAAATTAATCAAACCTAAGAAGAAGGTTGTAGGAAATTCCAATCTACAGCTGGTTGGTTGAGATTGGTGTCTGAAGTGGGGGTTGGGAGGGGAGGTCCTAGAAGACCGCAACCTTAGTCTGTGGGATGTGAGGCTAGCTAACTCCAGGTACTATCAGAACTGAGTTAAATTTATGGAACTAGGTCAGTTGCACAGAGAATTAAGTTAACGGCTTGGTAGTTTGGAAAATACACACACACACACACACACACACACACACACACACACATTATGAACAAATCTTTCCAATGTAGCTTTTAAAATTCACTTTCAGGGCGCCTGGGTGGCTCAGTAGGTTAAGCCTCTGTCTTCGGCTCAGGTCATGATCTCAGGGTCCTGGGATCGAGTCCCACATCGGGCTCTCTGCTTGGCAGGAAGCCTGCTTCCTCCTCTCTCACTCTCTGCCTGCCTCTCTGCCTACTTGTGATTTCTCTCTGTCAAATAAATAAATAAAATCTTAAAAAAAAATAAAATAAAATTCACTTTCAGTCATCAACAGAGTGACTACTTATTAGTTTGCACACTACTTTATCTCTTTACTATATCCCAGTATCCCACCCAAGAGATGGAATTATCCTGATTTGTATAATAAATGAGACAATCAGTCTAATTATCAGTAGCCTCTGCTATCCTCTGAATGTTTCCCTCATCATGACTACAACTTGCTGTCCCCTTGGGACACCGCTTCACCTGCAGCCCCTATGAGTGGAGGCTGCTTTTCCCATCAGTTTCCTCATTTCCTCTTTTTTTTTTATATATATTTATTTATTTGTTAGAGAGAGAGAGCAAGCACAGGCAGACAGAGTGGCAGGCAGAGGCAGAGGGAGATGGAGAAGCAGGCTCCCCGCCGAGCAAGGAGCCTGATGCGGGACTCGATCCAAGGACGCTGGGATCATGACCTGAGCCGAAGGCAGCTGCTTAACCAACTGAGCCACCCAGGCGTCCCCTCATTTCCTCTTTGATGGCCACTGTCACTTTCCATCCAACTCTCTTGTTCCCTCCTTCATCAAAAACCAGTACCCATCTGCAATTATTAGACCTTATTACTCCTTATGCTCCTTGTCTGTTTGTTTTTTAAAATATTTTATTTATCTATTTTAGAGAAAGAGAGAGCAAATGCAAACAAGTTGGGGGTGGTGGTGCTAGGGAATGGCAGAGGGAGAGGGAGAAGCAGACTTCCCCCGCTGAGCAGGGAGCCCAATGCAGGGCTCCATCCTGGGATTGAGACCCTAGGATCATGACCTGAGCCAGAGGCAGCTGCTTAACAGATTGAGCCACCCAGGCGCCCCACCTTACCCTCCTTGTTGACATTACTATTAACCTCTACTCACCTCCCTTCACTCATTGATGAATTTAGCACCTACATTCCACCACTAGTCTTATTTGTTGAAGACTTACATATTCCAAAACTTTTCCATCCAATTCTATAGCCTCTTGATTCTTTAAGACCTCCAATCAATGACCATACCAATTTTCAAGTATCCATGGTCCAGACGTCCTTCTCCCCTCCTTATTCAGCCTAGATTCTATGGTCTAGCATTGCATTCCATTGGCTTATCCTCTCTCCTTCCCCTGAGCTCATCTAATAACACCCCAATTCAATGCGGTGCTCACTCTAGGATTATGCACCACAGCAGAATGTGGCGTGTGCATACACAAACACAAATCACACCACCATGCTTACCAGATCAACTTCAAATTCATACTCCTGTATCTGAAAGGGGCACACCACAATGCCAAACAACCCTACTCCTCCCCTGGTAAGTCCACTCTCTAGATAAGTACTTCACATCTTCTCCCTCCATATACAGGTCTATGTCAGTATCTCCCTTCATGCTCAGTGGATAACTTTGCCACCTTCTTCAGGGGAAAAAAATGCAATTAGATAAAAAATTGTCCCTTTTTCATTTCTTTCAAACAAGTTTACCAATCTACCCCGATAGCTATCCTTAATACCCCATATCTCCCCCCCCCCAAAAAAAACCTAACTCTTCTCCTTTGAACCCACTGAACTATTATTTCTCTCAAAAATTCTTTGGAGCACCTGGCTGGCTGTCAGTAGAACATGCACTCTTGATCTCAAGGTTGTGAGGTTCAGCACCACAACGGGTGTAGAGATTACTTAAAATAAATAAATAAATAAAATCTTCTTTAAAAATTCCTTCAGGAGGAGGAGTCAAGATGGCAGAGGAGTAGCAGACTGAGATGACATCAGGTCACAGGAGTTCAGCTAGATAGTTATCAAACCATTCTGAACACCTACAAACCCAACAGGAGATCGAAGAGAAGAAGAGCAGCAATTTTAGAAACAGAAAATCAACCACTTTCTGAAAGGTAGGATATGCGGAGAAGTGAATCCGAAGCAACGGGAAGATAGACCATGGGGGAAGGGGCCGGCTCCCTGCAAACGGTGGAGCAGCAGAGCACAAGATCGGAACTTTTAGAAGTCGGCTCCACTGAGGGACATCGCTCCAGAGGCCAAGTGGGGGTGGAGCCCTGGCAAGGACAGTGTGGTCTCAGGTCCTGGGGGGTCACAGAAGGATTGGGGGTGTCTGAGTGTAGCAGAGCTTGCAGGTATTACAGCAGGGAAGCCAACTACAGAGACAGAGCCAAGGAGTGAGCTCTCAGCTTGGGGTTACCTTAAATTGTGATCCACGGCACAGTCAGACCACTGCTCTTTGAGCAGGGACACCAGAAGTGGCAGATCCGGGAAGACTCGCCTTCCTTCTCTGGAGGCAGGAATCTGCTGGGTTTGGAGACTCCAAATGGGGCTGTGCACCAGAGATAGAAATGCTCAATCACAGGCCAGGTAAGCTCGGAGCATAGCCAGAAAACAGGGAGAAGGGAGGGAGAGACTGCTTTTCTCCTAGGGAGCACTGAGGAGTGGAGCCCTGAGCTCTCGGCTCCTATGGGCCGGAGATTGGGGAGGCTGCCATTTTCATTCTGGTCCTCCAGAACTCTATGGAAAGCGTTCAGGGAACAAAAGCTCCCAAGACTGAACCCAAGCAGATTACTTACCCTGGCCCCTGGCAAGGGCAGCACAATTCCTCTTCGGGCAAACACATTTGAGAATCAATACAACAGGCCCCTCCCCAAAAAATGAGTAAGAACATCCAGCTAAGACCAAGCTCACTGATCAAGGAGTACAGCAGAATTCCACAGGAGGGGAAAGCAAAGCATGGAATTCATAGCTTTCTCCCCATGATTCTTTAGTCTTGCAAAATTAATTACATTTTTTTAATTTTATTTTTTTCTTATTCTAATTTTTTAAAACTTTTCCTCTTTCCTCTTTTAACATTTTTTAAACTACTTTATCTTAACAATACCTTTTTAAAAAAAATCTTTTTAAACCTTTATTATTGTAGTCATATTTTATACTTCATTGTATCTAACTTTAATTTTTGGATACACAAAGGGTTTTTTCTTCTAAAAATTTTTTGGGATACAATTTCTTCTAATAGATCAAAATATACCCTAAATCTAGCACAGGGCTTTGTTCTAGTCTCCAGCCTGAGCAAATTCTCTCCACTTTCTTTTTCTAAAGAACTTATCTTATCAATTCCATTTTTAGAATTTTTTTAATGTTCATCTTTACAGTCATATTCCATCCCTTCATCATGTTTATCCTTATTTTTATATATAAGTTTTTCTTTCCTTAAAATTTTGGGAGGTAATATATTCTAAGAGACCAAAATGTGCCCAAAATCAAGTGGTTGGCTCTGTTCTATTCACCAGTCATGTGTGTGTGTGTGTGTGTGTGTGTGTCTGTGTGTGTGTCTGTATATGTATATGTATGTATGTATGTATGTATATATATATATGTGTGTATATATATATTTTTTTTAATTTTTTAAAATTTCTTTTAAACTTCTTTTTACCTGTTTCTTCTCCTCCCAATTTGGTGTCTCTTCTGATTTGGATAGTATACATTTTCCTGGTGTCTTTGCCACCCTTTTAGTATTTTATTCTCTTGTTCATATGTTCTTATCTGGATAAAATAACAAAGCAGAAAAACTCACCACAAAAATAATTACAAGAGGGAGTACAGAAGGCTAGGGACCTAATCAATACAGACATTGGTATTATATCAGAACTAGAGATCAGAATGACGATTCTCAAGGTGCTAGCTGGGCTCAAAAAAGGCATGGAAGATATTTGAGAAATGCTGTCTGGAGAAATAAAAGCCCTTTCTGGAGAAATAAAATAACTAAAATCTAACCAAGCTGAAATCAAAAAAGCTGTTAATGAGGTGCAATAAAAAAATGGAGGCTCTTATTGCTAGGCTAAATGAGGCAGAAGAGAGAATTAGTGATACAGAAGACCAAATGATGGAGAATAAAGAAACTGAGCAGAAGAGAGACAAACAGGGGCACCTCGGTGGCTCAGCGGGTTAAGCCTCTGCCTTCAGCTCAGATCATGATCTCAGAGTCCTGGGATCGAGTCCCACGTTGGGCTCTCTGCTCAGTGGGTAGCCTGCTTCCCCCTCTCTCTCTGCCTGCCTCCCAGCCTACTTGTGATCTCTGTCTCTCAAATAAATAAATAAAATCTTGAAAAGAGAAAAAAAGAGAGAGAGAGAGAGAGACGAACAACTACTGGACCATGAGGAGAGAATTCGAGAGATAAGTGATACCATAAGACGAAACAATATTAGAATAATTGGGATCCCAGAAGAAGAAGGGGGGGGGCAGAAGGTATACTGGAGCGAATTACTGTAGAGAATTTCCTAATATAGCAAAGGGAACGAGTATCAAAATCCAGGAGACACAAAGAACTCCCCTCAAAATCAATAAAATGAATCCATATCCTGTCATCTAATAGTAAAACTTACAAGTCTTAGTGACAAAGAGAAAATCCTGAAAGCAGCCCAGGACAAGAAGTCTATAACATACAATGGTAAAAATATTAGATTCGCAGCAGACTTATCCACAGAGACCCGGCAGTCCAGAAAGACTGGCATGCTATATTCAGAGCACTAAACGAGAAAAACATGCAGCCAAGAATACTATATCCAGCTAGGCTATCATTGAAAATAGAAGGAGAGAGAAAAAGCTTCCAGGACAAACAAAAACTGAAAGAATTTGTAAACACCAAACCAGCCTTATGGGAAATATTGAAAGGGGTCGTCTAAGCAAAGGGAGAGTCTAAAAGTAGTAGACTAGAAAGGAACAGTGACAACATACAGTAGTAGTCACCTTACAGGCAATACAATGGCACTAAATTCATATTTTTAATAGTTACCCTGAATGCGAATGGGCTAAATGCCCCAATCAAAAGACAAAGAGTATCAGAAAAAAACAAAAACAAACAAAACCCATCAATATTCTGTCTACAAGAAACTCATTTGAGACCCAAAGACACCTCCAGATTTAAAGTGAGGGGGTGGAAAGCAATTTACCATGTTAATGGATATCAAAAGAAAGCTGGGGTGGCAATCCTTATATCAGATCAATTAGATTTTAAGCCAAAGACTATAATAAGAGATGAAGAAGAACACTGTATCATACTTAAGAGGTCTGTCCAACATGATCTAGCAATTTTAAATACCTATGCCCCTAACATGGGAGCAGCCAACTATATAAAACACTTAATAACAAAATCAAAGAAACACATTGACAATAATACAATAATAGTATGGGACTTTAACACCCTCCTCACTCAACTGGACAGATCATCCAAGCAAAAGATGAACAAGGAAATGAAGGCCTTAAATGACACACTGGACCAGATGGACATCACAGATATATTCAAAACATTCCATCCCAAAGCAACAGAATACACATTCTTCACTAATGTACATGGAACATTCTCCAGAATAGATCACATCCTGGGTCACAAATCAGTCTCAACCAGTATCAAAAGTTTGGGATCATTCTCTGCATATTTTCAGACCACAGTGCTCTGAAGCTAGAACTCAATCACAAGAGGAATGTTGGAAAGAACCAAAATAAATGGAGGCTAAAGAGCATCCTACTAAAGAATGAATGGATCAGCCAAGAAATTAAAGAAGAACTGAAAAAATTCATGGAAACAAATGATAATGAAAACACAACTGTTCAAAATCTTTGGGACATAGCAAAAGTTCTGAAAGGAAAGCATATAGTGATACAGGCCTTTCTCAAGAAACAAGAAAGTCCTCAAGTACACAACCTAACCCTACACCTAAAGGAGATGGAGAAAGAATAGTAAAGAAAGCCTAAACCCAGCAGGAGAAGAAAATCATAAAGATCAGAGCAGAAAGCAATGAAATAGAAACCAAAAAATAACAGCAGAACAAATCAATGAAGCTAGGAGCTGGTTCTTTGAAAGAATTAATAAGATTGATTAAACCCGTGGCCAGACTTATCAAAAAGAAAAGGGAAAGGACCCAAATAAATAAAATCATTAATGAAAGAGGAGAGATCACAACAAACACCAAAGAAATACAATTATAAGAACATATAATGAGCAACTATACGCCAGCAAATCTGACAATCTGGAAAAAATGGATGCATTCCTAAAGACGTATAAACTACCAAAACTGAGCAGGAAGAAATAGAAAACCTGAACTGACCCAGTAAGGAGACTGAAGCAGTCATCAAAAATCTCCCAACAAACAAGAGCCTAGGGCCAGATGGCTTTGAAGGGGAATTCTACCAAACATTTAAAGAAGAATTAATATCTATTCTCCTGAAACTGTTCCAAAAAATAAAAATGGAAGGAAAACTTCCAAACTCATTTATGAGGCCAGCATTACCTTGATCCCAAAACCAAAGACCCCATCAAAAAAGAGAATTACAGACCCATATCCTTGATCAACACAGATTCAAAAATTCTCACCAAAATACTAGCCAAAAGGATCCAATAGTACATTAAAAGGATTATTCACCACGACCAAGTAGGATTTATTCCAGGGCTGCGAGGTTGGTTCAATATCTGCAAATCAATCAATCTGATACAATACATTAATAAAAGAAAGAACAAGAACCATATGATACTCTCAATAGATGCTGAAAAAGCATCTGACAAAGTACAGCATCCTTTTTATATCAATACTCTTCCAAGTGTAGGGATAGAGGGCACATACCTCAATATCATGAAAGCTATCTATGAAAAAACCACAGCGACTATCATCCTCAATGCACAAAAACAGAGCTTTTCCCCTAAGGTCAGGAACACAGCAGGGATGTCCATTATCACCACTGCTATTCAGCATAGTACTAGAAGTCCTAGCCTCAGCAACCAGACAACAAAAAGAATTAAAGGCATCCAAATCAGCAAAGAAGAAGTCAAACTATCACTCTTTGCAAATGATATGATACTTTATGTGGAAAAACCAAAAGACTCCACTCCAAATGGTGAACTCATACAGGAATTCAGTGACGTGTCAGGATATAAAATCAATACACAGAAATCAGTTGCATTTCTATACACCAACAACAAGACAGAAGAAAGAGAAATTAAGGAGTCAATCCCATTTATAGTTGCACCCAAAATCATAAGATACCTAGGAATAAACCTAACCAAAGAGGCAAAGAATCTATACTCAAAAAAGTATAAAGTACTTTTAAATGTAAAGAAATTGAAGAAGACACAAAGAAATGGAAAAATGTTCCATGCTCATGGATTGGAAGAACAAATATTGTGAAAATGTCTATGCTACCTAAAGCAATCTACATGTTTAATGCAATCCCTCTCAGATACCATCATTTTTTTTCAAAGAAATGGAACAAATAATCCTAAAATTTATATGGAACTAGAAAAGACCTCAAATAGCCAGAGGAATGTTGAAAAAGAAAGCCAAAGTTGATCGCAACACAATTCCAGACTTCAAGCTCTATTACAAAGCTGTCTGGCACAAAAATAGACAGATAGATCAACGGAAAAGAATAGAGAGCCCAGAAATAGGCCCTCAACTCTATGGTCAACTAATCTTCGACAAAGCAGGAAAGAATGTCCAACAGAAAAAAGACAGTCTCTTCAACCAATGGTTTTGGGAAAATTGGACAGCCCCATACAGAAAAATGAAACTGGACCATTTTCTTATTTTTCCTACAAAAATGGATAGACTCCAAATGGACGAAAGACCATCCATTTGATGAGAAAGGAATCCATCAAAATCCTTGAGGAGAACACAGGCAACAACCTCTTCAACCTCAGCTGCAGCAACTTCTTCCTAGAAACATCGCCAGAGGCAAGGGAAACAAGGGCAAAAATGAACTACTTCATCAAGATCAAAAGCTTTTGCACAGCAAAGGAAACAGTCAACAAAACCAAAAGACAACTGACAGAATGGCAGAAGATATTTGCAAACGACATATCACATACAGGGCTAGTATCCAAAATATATAAAGAACTTATCAAACTCAACACCCAAAGAAAAATAATCCAATCAAGAAATGGGCAGAGGACATGAACAGACATTTCTGCAAAGAAGACATCCAGATGGCCAAGAGACACTTGAAAAGGTGCTCCACATCACTCCGCATCAGGAAAATACAAATCAAAACCACAATGAGATACCAGGTCACACCAGTCAGAATGGCTAAAATTAACAAGTCAGGAAACAACAGATGCTGGTGAGGCTGCAGAGAAAGGGGAACCCTCCTACACTGTTAGTGGGAATGGAGACTGGTGCAGGTACTTGAAAACAGCATGGAGGTTCCTCAAAAAGTTTAAAATAGAGTTACCCTATGACCCAGCAATTACAATACTGGGTATTAACCCTAAAGATACAATTGTACTGATGCAAAGGGGCATGTGCACCCGTATGTTTATAGCAGCAATGTCCACAATAGTCAAACTATGGAAAGAACCTAGATGTCCATCAACAGATGAATGGATAAAGAAGGTGTGGTATCTATATACAATGGAATACCATGCAGCCATAAAAAGAAATGAAATCTTGTCATTTGCGACGATGTGGATGGAACTAGAGGGTATTATGCTGAGCGAAACAAGTCAATTAGAGAAAGACAATTATCATATAATCTCCCTGATATGAGGAATTTGAGAGGCAAAGTGGGGAGTTTGGGGCTAGGGAAGGAAAAAATGAAACAAGATGGGATTAGGAGGGAGACAAATCATAAGAGACTCTTAATCTCACAAAACAAACTGAGGGTGCTGGGGGGAGGGGTAATGGAGAGGGTGGTGGGGTTATGGACATTGGGGAGGGTATGTGCTGTGGTGAGTGCTGTGAAGTGTGTAAGCCTGACGATTCACTGGAGCAAATAATGCATTATATGTTAATAAAATTTTTTTTAAAATTCCTTCAGGGGTATATATAAAATATATAAAGAATTTATATGACTCAATACCAAAAAAACAAATAATCAAATTAAAAAATAGGCAGAAGATATTTCTCCAAAGACATCCAGATGACCAAGACACACAAAAAGATGCTCAATATCACTCATCATCAGGGAAATGCAAATCAAAACCACAATGAGTTATCACCTCACACCTGTCAGAATGGCTAAAATTAAAAACACAAGAAACAACAAGTGTTGGTAGGGAAATGGAGAAAAAGGAACCCTCATATACTGTTGGTGGGGATGGAAACAGGTGCAGCCACAGTGGAAAACAGTATGGAAGTTCATCAAAAAGCTAAAAATAGGGACGCCTGGGTGGCTCAGTTGGTTAGGCGGCTGCCTTCGGCTCAGGTCATGATCCCAGCGTCCTGGGATCGAGTCCCACATCGGGCTCCTTGCTCAGCAGGGAGCCTGCTTCTCCCTCTGCCTCTGCCTGCCTCTCTGTCTGCCTGTGCTCGCTCTCTCTCTCTCTCTAACTAATAAATAAATAAAATCTTAAAAAAAAAAAAAGCTAAAAATAGAACTACCTTATGATCCACTAATCACACTTTGGGTATTTAACCAAAGAACAGGAAAACACTAATTCGAAAAGATATTTGCCCCCTATGTTTATTGCAGCATTATTTACAATAGCCAAATTATGGAAGCAACCTAAGTGTCCATCAGTTGAAGAATGGATAAGGAGATGTAGTATATGTATACAATGGAAAATATTCAGCCAATAAGAGAATGAAAACTTGCCATTTGTAACAACGTGGATGGATCTAGACAGTGTAATGCTAAATAAAATAAGTCAGCGAGAAAAAAAAAATACAGTACCCTATGATTTCACTTATATCTAGAATTTAATAAACAAATTAAAAAAGAGACAAACCAAAAAACACGCTTTTAACTATACACAGAGAACAAAGAGATGGTTACCAGAGGAGAGGTGGGTGGGTGGAGGGAGGGATGAAATGGTTAAGGGGATTAAGAGTATACTTAACAGGATGAGTACTGAGTAACATACAGAACTGCTAAATCACTATATTGCACACCTGACACTAATATAACACTGTATGTTAACTACACAGGGATTAAAACTGCAAAAAAAAAAAAAAGAAGAAGAAGAAGAAGAAGAAGAAGAAGAAGAAGAAGAAGAAGAA